>BOPN01007752.1:17500-25000 GCA_017312705.2 Penaeus japonicus | reverse complement strand
TCATAGTAACAATTATAATGGTGATAGTAGCAGTAGTGAGTAAAATAATCAAAGTAGTAAGTCCTTAGTAATCAACAACAACACCAATGATGATAAAGATAATGATTGTAGCAATATGATAAAAAAACAGTGATAATGATAACCATGATAGAAATGATAATAATGATAATGATAATAACAATAAAAACAATGAAAAAAATGATGATAACAATAATGAACAGTAATATCGGCAATAGCAATAATGATATTGATAATAAAATAATGGTAAGAATAATAGTAATAATGCTGATAAGAATGGCAATACAAAAGATAAAGAATAAGTTTATAAAAATAATAATATGATGATAATAATGATAATAATAAATAATAATTATTATAATAATGATAATGATAAATTATAATAAATAATAATAAAGATAACAACATGAAAGAGGCAGAATAAGAATAGGAATATAACATGCGTCTCAAATGAACAGATAATGGTCTTGTAATCGAATCTCATTTACAAGAATTAATATATTTCCACCCTCTTATGCATATTTTGATGGGGTAGTTTGAATAACAAATGCCCTTTTTAAAATGTTCTTCAAATATAACATGGAAAAGAAATCGCATTTGCATTTCATAACTATATGATAAATAATTTCATATAATATCCTATGTTTTACTCTTATGAATATATTCTTATAAAAGTTAATATTAGAGAGATTGTTTTAAAAAGGCAATTTAACAGTGAAAATTAGGCATTAAAATTGCATAAATGCCTGTTTTGAGAAGCAGCTAAAATTATTTAGTTAAACCCTCGGGTGATATAAGTTTGGTATATGAATTATTCTGTCATGCATGCAGAGCCCTTTCAAACACATTATCCACAATATTTCCAAAATTTCATGCATTACAAATATAGACGGCAATCCAATAAACATGCACCAATTCGTTTTTGTCATATATTTTAAAAATGCATACAGAACCATATTGATTTACGATGAATCATGAAAATATATAGATATGTAGATACATAAACAGAAATGTGACGAAAATGATGAAAAATTATGTTATAAACATTCATTTCCCTACTAACACAAAACTCACTCTTTAAACTTCATATTTTCTTTGAAATAATTTGTGTCTCTGATTTGGATATCTGAAAATGAAATGCTTCTCTGTTCTATATTAAAGAAAAAGGCAACAGAAATAAATAAATAAATAAATAAATAAATAAATAATAATAATAATAGTAATAATAAATGTAAACCAGTGAGGAAATTCTAACATTGCCAGAACTCAAGCTTTACTTGTTTTCGTGTGGCATACACATGCGCGCATACATGTGTGTGTGTATATATATATGTGTGTGTGTGTGTGTGTGTGTGTGTATGTATATGTGTGAATGTGTGTGCGTGTGTGTGCGTGTATGTGTGTGAATATACAGAAAATTAAAGCGTAATCTACCAGGGCAGCAATAGAAAAGGGGGAGAAAATGGGACAAAGAGAGAAGGGCTGTCCAACGGGTAATATGGTAAATCCAGATACAACATCAGTAGAAAGAGGAGAGGAGAATAACGCTCATGATGAAATGAAGGAGAGAGAGGAAAAATAATGCAATGAATGTAATCACAGTGGTAGTAAATGGATAATTAAAATCACTAGAAGAGAGTAAATGGAGATACGTAAATTAATGAATATGCCCCCCCCCCAAAAAAAAAGAAGAAGAAGAAGAAGAAGAAGAAAAAAAAATCTAATACCTGAAAAGAGTAGATTCATAAATACGATACGTGATGTCCAAAACGAAGTCAAAATAAACAAACTTATCATCCAAAATAAAGCAAAGAAGCAAACACAGTGACGAAGCTGAAATGCCAAAAAGCTCCTGAAAATCCAATCTTGATTCAGGAGGTATACAATGGATCTAATATCCTCACCTGTACACACTTTTCCTCCTATGCGCGACCTTTTCGAGACGTACAATCGTCCTTACATACAAAATCGTATTTACAGTGCAATCTTCATAATGTATGCAACCTTTATGTAGTGTGAGATCACTCGACAGGTATATATCCCTTTGCTGTACCTGTTATGATGGGAGTGATATGCACTTTTCACTTGCTTTATTTGTCTCATTTTCATTTTAGATTTTTTTGTTTTCTTCTGTCTTGCATTTCTTAAATATCATACAATGCCTTATTAATTAATTAATTTACTTATTTTGGGTATTTTCGTTTTCTTTGCACTGTATAACTCTACTTGCTTCTCCTAGCAGTCAAGTATCATATCTTTATGACAACAAGCCCTGCCATGAGCTCCTACATTATGAGCTCATATTGCAAGTCTACGATTACGGTTCTCTAAGCAGATGATAAGTTGATAAACTAGATGAATTTCAATTGCAATTGAAGATCTCCACTTACTGTTATGTAGATTTTCTTCTAAGGGAATGAGAAGAGGGATGACGACGTTGATAGCCATCTTGCTTCTTGCAATTTTCGCTTTCTTATTCTTTTCTTTGTTCCTTCTTTATTCTCCTTTATTCTTACGTAGAATACTTGAAGTATCTCTCTCCCTTCTTACACGTACGAAAAGACCGTTGATATACTCGAGTTTCTGTTTCATTTACACCAGCCATACTTCCTTCACCCAGCTGTTTTCACCCTTAATGCACAGCTTCTTAGTTTTCATTCTTCTGGTGAAAAGACCAAGCTGTTCTAACTCTCAGTGATGCGTTTTCTCCAGCTCTGCCCCGACCTGGAAATAAATGAATGTAATGTAGTGGACACAAATTGCAAGTATAAATCTAGATTTCGCTTCACTCTTTTTATGGTGGTTTATTCTCCCGCACACAAGCACGTTATAAAATGGTTCCTGCATTCAGTATCAACTTTCTGCCAAAAACATAGCTTTTCACAGCGTGGGAATTTCAGCACATGCTGGATTATTATCAGGATCTATATAACTATCATAATGATTTTTAGTATTATTGTTGATTACTCTTATTATAATTATTAGTATCATCATTATCAGTGTTATTATTATTACTATCCTTGTTATCATTGCTACTGTTATTATTACCATTATCATCATTATCCTTACTATGCTTATTATCATCTTTATCATTATTATTGATATCATTATCATTATCATCGATATCATTCTTGTTGTTATTATTATCATTATTATTATTGTTATTATCATTATCATTGTTATTATCATTATCATTGTTGTTATCATTATCATTGTCATTCGTCTTCTTCTTCTGGTTACGTTTATTATTATTGTGATTATTATCATTAATTTCATTACCATTATCATTAAAATATCCTTTTCATTGCTATTATAGGTATTTTTATCATTATAACCATTTTTGTTACTATCATCATCAATATCATTGTTATGTTTATAAATATGATTGCTATTATTTTGATCATTCTCATTATTGATGATATTATGACCATTATCATTATTGTTGTTATTGTTACTGCTAAACTACCATTACCACTGCTACTACTATTATTGTTAGTTGTCATTATTGTCACTATTATTATCATCATTATTATTATCATTATTATTATTATTATTATTATTATTATTATTACTACATCAATGAAACATACTATTATACTCTATAATCGCTGTTGCCAATGATAAATGTATGAGATTAATAACCAATAAATCTGAACAATAAAATCACATAGAGTATACCTTACCACACCAACAGAGCAAAAGACTAAATGTAATAAAAACAGAATAATAATAATTATGATTATGAAAATGGTAGCTCATGTATCAGTAGGATAGTTATGATATCAATTTATTATGAAACGGGATTGGGAGTATTATATCATATATCACATTGTGTATGGTTGTTTCGTTCATACCTCTATAAATGATAGATAGATAGGGCAGAGTCTTGTATTTATCGCAGTCAATACACAAAACAACAGACCACATGAAAAAAAAACAACAACAACAACAAAACACAAGAAACTAAGCACTGTTCGCTACATGAAATGAATGCATGCTTCTACTGTATATCATCACGTATCTCTTATTTAGTATATCTATACAAATATCTATCTACACAAACACACACTCACAAACATACACAAACACACACACATACACATACAGATACACACGCACACACACACACAAACACACACACACACACAGAGATACACATACACACGCACACACATACACACACAAACACACACACACACACACACACGCAGACACACATTTAGACACACACACATATACACACGCGATTATTATTTGTTATTAAAGAGTATTAACAGATATCCTTTTTATACGGATTTATGTGGTTTTCGAATCTTTGATCAATCTTTTTTTGTTCTTTAATTTTATCAAAACTTTTATCGGTCAACTTCAATTTAACAATAATGATAATGATGGTAATGACAATAATCATGAAAATATCAATGAAAATGATAATAAAAACGTAGAATGAAAAACAAACAAACTGATAAATGATTATTATAAAGATGATAAGTGATGATAACAATAATGATGATGGTAGTAATAATTATAACAATCATGAAAAAACAAATATATATACATATATACATATATATACATATATACATACATATATATAATATATATATATATATATATATATATATATATATATATATGTATATATATATATATATATATATATATATATATGTAATATATATATATATATATATATATATATGTGTGTGTGTGTGTGTGTGTGTGTGTGTGTGTGTGTCTATCCATCTATCTATCTATGTATCAATCTTTCAATCTATACATATACATATACATACATTGTGTGCATATACATATATGTATATATATATTATAATACAAAATATTAATAACAATAATGTATATGATGATAATGATACTGATGATAATAAGGATAACTATGATAATCACAACAATTGTAACAGTGATAAAAAAAAGCTGATAGTAATAAAAACCACTAATACTATCAATAATAAAGCAATACAAATAATGATACCAAAACAACAACACTAACAGCAATAACGATAATGAAATCAACAATAATCATCATTACCAACATTTTAACCACATTACATAATCTCATTAAACACGATTTGCGTAATGGGCGTTCTCGCATAATATCCCCGACTTATGCTGGAAAATCCACGATGGATAGCATACAAGTATCACATCTCTCCCTTGCGACCCTGTTCAATTTAAGGCTGATCTTCTTAGCGAGCCACTGAGAGCCTTAATTGAGGCTGGAGATGGAATAATTGTGAAGTGGTGATGCCTGATTCGCGTATCTTTTCGGGTGGGATTCGTTAGGATTCTCTCTGTCTCTGTTTCGTTTTTCTTTATCTCTGTTACTTTCTTATTTTTTTTTTATTCATTTATTGATATATTCCTCTCTCTCTATTTTATATGTTTATGTATCTCTATTTCTCTATCTTCCTCGTTCTTTCTTTATCTATCTGTCTATTTTCCTATTTCTGTCTCTCTCTCTCTCTCTCTATCCCCTTTTCTCTCTCTCTCTCTCTCTCTCTCTCTCTCTCTCTCTCTCTCTCTCTCTCTCTCTCTCTCTCTCTCTCTCTCTCTCTCTCTCTCCTTCGTTTCTTTTCGGGTGAGATTCGCTTTGATTCTCTCTGTCTCTGTTTCTGTTACTGTCTCCTGTCCCTTTCTCTCTGCTCTCTCTTATCTTTTTATTCATTTATTGATATATTTCTCTCTCTCTATCTTATATATTTATGTATCTCTATTTCTCTATCTCCCTCTCTCTGTCTCTCTATCTATCTGTCTGTTTCTCTATTTCTCTCTCTCACTCTTTCTTTCTCTCTCCCCTTCTCTCTCTCTCTCTCTCTCTCTCTCTCTCTCTCTCTCTCTTTCTTTTTTTTTTCTCTCTCTCTCCCTCTCTCTCTCTCTCTATTTCTCTCTCTCACTCTCTTTCTCTCTCCCCTTTTCTCTCTCTCTCTCTCTCTCTCTCTCTCTCTCTCTCTCTCTCTCTCTCTCTCTCTCTCTCTCTCTCTCTCTCTCTCTCTCTCTCTCTCTCTCTCTCTCTCTCTCTCTCTCTCTCTCTCTCTTTCCTTCGTTATTCATATTTCCTCTTCCTTCGCCCTCTTTCCTTCCTTCTCTCCCAGCTAACGCACCGTTTCCTCTCCACGGTAATTATTATCATGCGTTTCCGATTCACCTTTTCACTTCCCTCATATTTTTTCTATCGTATCGTAACTGGAGGCCCATCACGGCTATGTATTAGTTCCCCTGGAGAACTTAATGGTTATGGACAGGAAGGAAATGGCTAACGCACACACACACGGGCACACACACACACACACACACACAGACGCACACGCACACGCACACGCACACGCACACACACGCACACGCGCGCGCACACACACACACACACCTTCTTTATATTTCATCTTTTATTTATGTGTTAGTACTATGATCATGGATGATTATTTATATATATGCTTATTTCTGTATTTTTGACACATGGAAGGAGGAAAAACGCGATCATCTACTAATTATTTTATCTCTATCCTAGTGGCCTTCATTCATGTTTTAAACAATTTACCTTCTCTTAACCATGATAGATATTTCTTTCAAGCTTTCTAATCTGATGATCCTTTTCATAAGTAGGACCTCCTCTTATTTGTATACATAGGTAACTTTATTAAACCTATCCTAGTATACGTAACGTTTGTCTAAATCAGAAACCCATCCTACAACTCTACTTTGTAATACCTCTACGTCGATATAATTTTTGAATTGTGTAATACTAGTCTGTAAATTCTTTGTATTATATTTTTTTCTTTGCCTGAATGCCGCCCCCCCAAAAAAAAAAAAAGGGATAATGGAAGTTCTTTCCACTAGAAACCTTGTAACAACAAATCGTGAGCCTTTAAGATGTCTCGTTATGGCAACTGAGGGAAAGATCCGAGATCAACATGGGATTTTCTTTAACTTTCTCAGATAACAAAAGACAAACGAGTTCTTGCCAGAGACGAGAATGCTAAAATAGCCTCATCTTTGACCTAAGCCTACATAGCAAAGAGAGGGAAATATGTATATACATGTATATATATATATATATATATATATATATATATATATATATATATATATATATATATATATAAGTGTGTATGTATATATGTATATGTATAAAACACACACACACACACACACACACGCATACACACACACACACACACAGGATGTAAAGCAGCTTCACTATGAAATCCTAAGCCCTACATTCGAGGAAATTATAATCAAGATCAGGAAAAAAGTATTCGCTCTACTTAAAACAAAATACAAAGAATATGTGTACGAAGGTTAATAGATTTGAATAAAGGAAATATGCAAGTAAGTATAGAATATTGAATCTTCAATAATATCAATCATAGATGGTTTTAGACACTAATATTCCAAAATTTCTGATCGGCAAACGATATAACTTCAACTGAAAGGACTTGTCACACCGATAAAAGAGTAATATTC
>BOPN01007751.1:0-30000 GCA_017312705.2 Penaeus japonicus | reverse complement strand
TCATAGCCACCCTGGTATATGTTCTGTCCTGCTAGTAGAAGTAAAGAATTTCAGTTGGAATTAGATTACAACCTGCTCAATTCATGATAATCAAACATGTATATTATATAATTATACATACACAGGATTTCTAATAGCTGTATAGTTGACATTCAAAATTTTTGGAGCCTCAACAGGAAATTTTATGTCTGGAAAATCTAATGATTACGGTCATTTGTCACCACGAAATGCATGACATTGGCCCTATATAGTTAAAGAGCCATATAAGTGATCTATGACACTGTTACGCCATCCACACCTACCTACCAACACCAGGCAGGTTACCCAGGCGACGTGCTTAACCACAGGGTCGTGAACACAGAACTCAAGAGGTGCCTAACACCACAGGAACCCAGAACACCACGAGGGAAAACGCCAGAGAAGCGAGGCAGGGCACGAAGGATACACAATAACACTGGTATTTCCTTTATTTACCGACCCGTGCGTCATGTTAATATGTTGACACAAGATTACAGAGAGACAAAGACCCGCTGGTGTAACAATGTGATAAGCCGATTAACTGTGAGACCATAAACTACTTACTGGTAGGGTAGGGCTTCCTTTTCGCCAATTGAATACTTACCTCACTTTCAATTAGAGTGCCACTGGAAAATGTTATTGGTCTCAAATATCCCTTATCTATTGCTGGAATAGGGCCACAATAGCAAATTAACTAGCATCCGTCTTATAATTGTCTGGTTTATGAAAGTTACTTGTTCAGTAAGCAAATCATTACGGGTGTACACCATAGGTGCTCTTATGTAATAGACCAGTTCCTGTTACAATTTTTTATATTCATCTGACAGAACTTACATTGAAGAAATATATATATATATATACATATACATATACATATATATACATATATATATATATATACATATACATATACATATATATACATATATATATATACATATACATATATACATATACATATATATACATATACATATATATACATATACATATTAATACATATACATATAATAATATATACAAATACATATAAATATATATACATATATATATACTGTATATATACATATATATATACTGTATATATACATATATATATACTGTATATATACATATACATATATACATATATATATATACATATATATATGCATATATATACACATTTATGTATGTTCATGTATATCTATCTATCTATATATATATATATATATAAGGTGTAAAGTCCTGAAGATGGTTCTGGTCTCTTGAGGTACATGTGGACCATCGACAACACGGTTACAATCCTCTTGTCAAACCTAAATAAGACAAAACATGCCTGCCCTTGACCTCCGTTAGTCTAAACCGTCATGGACTCTGACTTACATGTCTCTGGTCATAAGCTTCTGGTTCGTCCAGACAGCTCCCGCCACACTGGTGGAACAGGTCTGAAGGTAGTGAAAAGGGCAGGCAAGCTGTACCAGTTATCAATATACAACTCATACCTGTTTCCCAACATGTCAGCTGGCACAGAGCTTGTCCACCTACATGCTATGCCTAGCCCACCTTGAAGGGTTAAACTGTACAGCAAGATAGCGCCCCTGGAAAGCCCAAAGACTCTTGTTGATGGTTACTCGTTTCCCACACAATTACATTATCTTGAGACACATTACTTGATTTCTTGTTTCCAACCTCTGTCACGGCCGACATTAGAAAATTGGCCATTGAGTAGTCTGCTTTTATTATCCTTGACAAAGCATCAGCTACATTCTGTTTCCCTGATATATTATAGGTAAATTCCAATTCAAAATCGCCTAGAGCCATTTGCCACCACAAAATGCATGAATTTGGCCCTGCATTGATAAAGAGCCTTACAAGTGGTTTATGGTCACTGTCCATTTGTATTGTGAACCCCAAGTATGATAGGCTGATCAACTGTGAGACCATAAACTACTGCTAGGATAGGCTTCCCTTTCAACACTTTAATACTTACCTCACTTTCATTTAGAGTGCTACTGGAAAATCTTATTGGTCTCAAAGTCCTCTTATCATGCTGTTAGAGTATAGCTCCAATAGCAAATTCACTAGCATCTGTATTAAAAAATGAAGGTCTTATCAGTCTGCTCAGTATGCTAATCTTCATACTAATTTAGGACCTTCCTATTACTTAAGTTTGCGAGAACCCTGTGTCATTTCGGTAAGTGGACTGGTCACTAGTGCAAAAGTTGTATATGAATATGTGATAGTAATTTGCAACACAAAGATTTTTTTTATTCCTTAAATACTACTGGTTTGGGAGAAGCTCCACTGAAGTTCCTCAGTGCCCCAAACTTCTCAACTTGAGGTATGATACCCTAACAGAAAATTATATGCTACAGATGCTTTAACTCTTTCTAGAAGAAATATATTTCCAGTTTCAAGGAAAGGTTATTATACTCCAGTCCACCAAGAATGCCTTCAAGATCAAATAGGTCTTCTTCCCACAACCCAGGATGGATAGCTATGTCATACATGTACATCACAGTTGCTTTTCCAATTAACCCAACAAAAGTCTGGTTAATTGTTCATTAAAAACAAGATGGTAGGATCTTAATGGGAGTTCCTCCAATAATCTTGTATGGGACTATGTGTATGTAAGGCAAAGGCAGAATCACCTAAAATGTGGAAGTCTTCTGATGGAAACCAGGTTTGTGCATTTCCAGCTTCAATATCACACCAAAGGCATGTATACTGAAAAAACTACTAGCCATGTGTTCAAGAAAAAAATGCATTTACATACAGGAACTTCAGGTCGGCTGATACCATGACCATCAAATTCACACTGTGTACCAATTTTCTACTCATAAAATCAGTTTTTTGATATTTTAATTTTGATATGACAGTCACCCACTGCATACAACACTCATTACAGTCCAGCTCACTGTATGAACTCGAATTCAACCCTTTTCACTGCAAAGCCATCTTATATACTTCTTAGTTACTTTGCACAAAAAACAATACTTCTTTGAATTGAATTGTGAGCATTTGAATACAGATGCTCCATATAAATGCCTTATCTCTCCATATCTGCATTACCCAAATACCAGTGTTATATACAGGGATTTCTTTGCTTCATATGCAAGGATTATGCCAGAAGGATGAGCGACGTGATAATTACTATCATGCGATATATTTTTTATGACTCGGGGATGTCTAAATGAGTCTAGTTCTTCCATATTCTCAAGGAACTTATCAAGAACCTCTTCATAGCCACCCTGATATATATGTTCTGTCCTGCTAGTAGAAGTAAAGAATTTCAGTTGGAATTAGATTACAACCTGCTTAATTTATGATAATCAAACACGTATATATAATTATACATACACAGGATTTCTAATAGCTGTATAGTTAACATTCAAGATTTTTGGAGATACAATAGGAAATTTTATGTCTGGAAAAACTATTGATTACATTCATTTGTCACCACAAAATGCATGACATTGGCCCTATATAGTTAAAGAGCCATATAAGTGATCTATGAAACTGTTACGCCACCCCGACCTTATACCTACCAACACCAGGCAGGCTAGGCAGGTGGCATGCTTAACCACAGGGTCATGAACACAGAACAGCTCAAGAGGTGCCTAACACCACAGGAACCCAGAACACCACGAGGGAAAACGCCAGAGAGGCGAGGCAGGGCACTAAGGATTCACAACACTGGTATTTCCTTTATTTACCAACCCGTGCGTCATGTTAATATGTTGACACAAGATTACAGAGAGACAAAGACCCGCTGGTGTAACAATGTGATAAGCCGATTAACTGTGAGACCATAAACTACTTACTGGTAGGGTAGGGCTTCCTTTTCAACAATTGAATACTTACCTCGCTTTCAATTAGAGTGCCACTGGAAAATGTTATTGGTCTCAAATGCCCCTTATCTGTTGCTGCTGGAATAGGGCCACAATAGCAAATTAACTAGCATCCGTATTCAAAACGAAGGTCTTATAAATATCTGGTTTATGAAAGAGCTACTTGTTCAGTAAGCAAATCATTAAGGGTGTACATCATAGTTGCTCTTCCAATTAACCCAGTTAAAACCTAACATATTGCTCATCAAAAACAAAATGGTAGGGTCTTAATTGTATCATTAGTTTTTTTAACTAATAATATTTGCGCTTTCACGCTTCTCAATGCTCTGAGGTTGGTCATGTAGCAGGATGAGACGGAAAAAAACGTGCGAGGCTTACGATGTAAACATGAGAATCATTTTTTGGTATTCAAAGGATTATTGAACTTTACAACCACCTGTGATATAGGAAATCGTCAATAGGATTATAAGGTGTTTTATTAATGTATAAATTAGATTTCCATGTAAGAATTTTGCCTTTGGCTATGTTTCGGATTTCCAATCTGTATACAATGAGATTATGGTGATAAAGAAAGGCATTTAGTTAATCATATTTGTATAATTGTTTCAGTTAAAATATGTGATCAGAAGTTGTACTAGCAAGTGTAGTCATATACGTTCACCAGATACGAGGAAATGTTGTAAGTAAAATTTTGTTTACTTGTATATTATTTCTGATTATATGTTATGTTTAGATTGCTTCATATTTTAGGAGTTTCAAGAATTTTGTTTTACGATAAAGATTGTATTATATTTTTCCTCTTATGTTATCTTGTGTTTTTTGTAAATTTATAGTACATAAGACTGAAACAATGTATATTTATTTGATTGAACTATTATTATTTTGTATTTATACATTATTTCAGGTTGAAATAAATTGATTACGACAAGCCTGTTTTTCTGGTGACCAAGCGTACATTAATGGTTCCTCCAGTACTTTTTTATATTAATATTCTGTGTATTTTGTAAGGCAAAGGCAGAATCACTTAAAATATTAAAGTCTGCTGATGGAAACTAGGTTTGCGTATTTCTAGCTTCAATATCACACCAAAAACATATACACTGATACTCTTATTAGTAGTCATGTGTTCTCCAAGAAAAAAAGAAAACTGCATTTCCATACATGAACTTCAAGTCGGCTTATACCATGACCATCAAATTCACACTGTGTACCAATTTTCCACTTATAAAATCACGGTTTTCTTGTATTTAATTAGGAACAATTCACTGCACCTAACTCTCCTTACCGGTCCTGCTAACTGTTAGAACATCTCACGTTCTATAACACTTTCACAGCCAGGCCATCTTCTATACTTCTTAGTTACTTTGCACGAAACATGCTTATTCAGACCAATTTGGGACAACTTTGAAATTGCTTTGTTTTCAAGAGCCCTTTATCATTTTGGTCAGTGGACTGGGTTACTGGTGCAAAATTGTATATTAATTTCCGATGGTAATTGTCAAGTGTAAGGAATTACTAATTCCTTTAGTACTTCTGGTTTGGGGAAGTTCCTCAGTGCCTCAAGCTTCTCAACCCTTCCTGGAAATTTCATGCCATAGATGTTTTACCTCGTTATGAAAGAAATATTTTCTTTCCAAGGTTAAAAAAAAAAAAAAAAAATGCATTTATATACATGCACTTCAGGCCGGCTGATGCCATGGCCGTCAAATTCATACCATGTTCCAATTTCCTGCCTATTATATCTTTGTTTCCTAGTACTTTAACTTTGTTATGGCAACCATCCACCGTACCAAACACTCCTTACAGTCCAGCTGTTTGAACTTTTCACATTCCTCAACTCTTTCACTGCAAGGCCATCTCATGTACTTAGTTACTTTGCACAAAACAATAGTTCTTTGAACTGAATTGTGAACATTGGATTCAGATTCTCCAAATAACTGGTTTATCTCTCGCTATGTATTTGTATTTTCCAAATACCATTAGGATTTCTTTAGTCCATAGGTAAGGATTCTACTAGGATTGTGGCGTGATGTTCAATGACATTCAATTTTTTTCTTTTTTCACAGAGGGTCAGACATGTCTAAACTAGTCTAGTTGTTCCATATTAACAAGGACCTTATCAAGGACCTCCTCAGAACCACCCTGATGTATGTACATGTTCTGTCCTGCTAGGAGTATTAAGTTTGTTATAATTACATTACAGCCTGATTAATTTTCAATGATTAAATGACATACGTAAAAGAATCATTATATAATTATATATAAATTTCTATCCAATGGCTGCTAGAAGTAGTAATGTGTTATAATTACATTACAGCCTGATTAATTTTCAATCAAGTGACATATGTAAATGAATCATTATATAATTATACATACATCTCTATTTAATGGCTGTACAGTTGACCATCAAAATTTTGGGACATATAAAAGAATATTTGATAAAAATAATAATAATAATGGCCACGTTTAGCTCTTACATAGCAAATGTAACACAGAGCATTCTCACCATTCATATGCTCAGATATATGAGAGTAATGGCTCGACGGAACAGGGTTTCCAAGTGGCCTTTGCACATTCCAATCTATAATTTATTGCTCAAGTGATCTAGATAGGCTAAATAATGCACCCTTTATAGCTGGCACCGACACTAGACTTACCTTGCAATGAAGGTCTTATGCTTAATGTCAAATACATTATACCAGGGGCCATTATGTTTTTTTTAATAAGGAATCAAAGGATACTTGTTATACATCAAATGAGGAGACTCATGGACTGTTCTGTCATATGCAGAGTTGTATGCAAATACTGCTAATGGGAGCATTGCATGCCATTCCATTACTACTCTATTAACACATTCGACTAACCCATTACTGGATGGATGAAATAAATTTGTATATGGTAATCTGTAACAACTGTAGACATTTTTAAAGATTTCATTTACAAACACTACATTCCGATCTGTTATCACATGTTTAGAAACTCAATGAATACTTAAAGAGCCATACAAGTGGTCTATGGTCACTGGGCACACCTTTACTGGGAACCATAAACTACTGCTTAGGCTGGGCTTCCCTTTCAACACTTGAATACTTACCTCACTTTCATTTAGAGTGCCACGGAAAAATCTTATTGGTCTCAAATGCCACTTATCATATTCCTGCGTACGGCCAAAATAGCCAATTCACTAGCATCCATATTCAAAGCCAAGGTCTGATCAAAATCTGGATAAGAATCAGACCCATTTAGAACCATATGATTCCCTAATTATCAAAAACCTTTGTCATCTCGGTCAGTGACTAAACCATATGTTAACGAACATACAAACACTACATTTCTATTAGCTGTATGGTTGTCCATCAAAATTTTTGGACACCGCATAATGCATGAATTTGGCCCTGCATAGTTAGAGTCACACAAGTAGTCTATAGTCACTGGCCACCTTTACTATGATAAACCAATTAACTTCGAGACCATAAACTTCTGCTTGGGCAGGTCTTCCCTTTCAATATTACCTAGTATGCCTTCCAAGATTTAACAGGTGTTCTTCCCAACAAGAGCCAAGGACAACTAGGTCATTCCATGTACACCGTGATTGCTCGTCCAATTAGCACAATTAAAACCTATTCTTGCACTGGCCTAAATGTGCATGTAAGTCAAAGACAGAATCACCTCAAACATAAAAGTCTTCTGATGGAAACCTGGCATTTCCAGCTTCAATGACCATCAAATTCACAGTGTTCCAATTTTCAAGTACTTTCTTTATGATATGGCAACCATCCACCGCATCCGTCACTCCTTACAGTCCATCCAGTTGTTTAAACTCTTCACATTCCTCAACTCTTTCACTGCAAGATCATCTTATGTACCTTTTGGTTACCTTGCAAATCAATGGTTCTTTAAATTGAATTTTAAGCATTTAATTCAGATACTCCAAATGAATGGCTTCACTCTCTCGGTATCACCTAAATGCCACAATGTCGTAAACAGGGATTTTTTCACGCTTATTCAGACCAATATAGGATAACTTTGAAATTACTTTGTTTTCAAGAGCCCTTTATCATTTTGGTCAGTGGACTGGTTACTGGTGCAAAGCTGTATATCAACTTCCGGTGGTAATTGTCAAGTGTAAGGAATTACTAATTCCTTTTGTACTACTGGTTTGGGGAAGTTCCTCAGTGCCTCAAGCTTCTCAACCCTTACTGGAAATTACATGCCATAGATGCTTTACCTCGTTATGGAAGAAACATTTTCTTTCCAGTTTAGAAGTTATAAAAAAAAAAAAAAAAAAAAAAAAAAAAAAAAAAAAAAAAAAAAAAAAAAAAAAAAAAATTATATACATGAACTTCAGGCCGGCTGATGCCATGGCCGTCAAATCCATACCATGTTACAATTTCCTACCTATAAAATCTTATTTCCTGGTACTTTTTGTTATGGCAACCATCCACTGTACCAAACACTACACTCCTTACAGTCCAGCTGTTTGAACTTTTCACATTCCACAATTCTTTCGCTGCAAGACCGTCTTATGTACTTCTAAGTTACTTTGCACAAAACAGTAGTTCTCCAAATAACCGGTTTATCTCTTGCTATGTATTCGTATTTTCCAAATACCACTAGGATTCCATTAGGATTGTGGCGTGATGTTCAATGACATTCAATTTATTTATTTATTTTTTTTTTTTTCACAGAGGGTCAGACATGCCTAAACTAGTCTAGTTGTTCCATATTAACAAGGACCTTATCAAGGACCTCTTTAGAACCATCCTGATGTATGTACATGTTCTGTCCTGCTAGGAGTATTAAGTTTGTTATAATTACATTACAGCCTGATTAATTTTCAATAATTAAATGACATACGTAAATGAATCATTATATAATTATATATAAATTTCTATCCAATGGCTGCTAGAAGTAGTAATGTGTTATAATTACATTACAGCCTGATTAATTTTCAATCAAGTGACATATGTAAATGAATCATTATATAATTATACATACATTTCTATCCAATGGCTGTACAGTTGACCATCAAAATGTTGGGACATATAAAAGAATATTTGATGAAAAAAAACAAACAAACTAATGGCCACTTTTAGCTCTTACATAGTAAATGTAACACAGAGCATTCTCACCATTTATATGCTCAGATATATGAGAGTAATGGCTCAACAAAACAGGGTTTCCAGGTGGCCTTTGCACATTCTAATCTATCATTTATTGCTCAAGTGATCTAGATAGGCTAAATAATGCACCCTTTATAGTTGACACCGACACTAGACTTCCTTTGCAATGAAGGTCTTATGCTTAATGCAAATACATTATACCAGGGGCCATTATGTTTTTTTTTTTAATAAGGAACCAAAGGATATTTGTTATGCATTAAATGAGGAGACTCATGGACCGTTCTGTCATATGCAGAGTTGTATGCAAATACTGCTAATGGGAGCATTGCATGCCATTCCATTACTACTCTATTAACACATTCGACTAACCCATTACTGGATGGATGAAATAGATTTGTAGTATGGCGATCAATCTGTAACAACCTGTAGATATTTTCAAAGATTTCATTTACAAACACTACATTCCGATCTGTTATCACATGTTTAGAAATTTAATGAATACTTAAGGAGCCATACAAGTGGTGTATGGTCACTGAGCAGCTTTACTGGGAACCATATACTACTTGGACAAGGCTTCCCTTTCAACACTTTAATACTTACCTCACTTTCATTTAGAGTGCCACGGAAAAATCTTATTGGTCTCAAATGCCACTTATCATCTTCCTGCCGGAGTACGGCCAAAATAGCCAATTCACTAGCATCCATATTCAAAGCCAAGGTCTTATCTGGGTAAGAATCAGACCCATTTAGAACCTTATGATACCCTAATTATCAAGAACCCTTTGTCATCTTGGTCAGTGACTTTGCCATATGTTAATGAATCATTATATCGTCATACAAACACTGCATTTCTATTAGCTGTATGGTTGTCCATCAAGATTTTTGGACACCACATAATGCATGAATTTGGCCCTGCATAGTTAGTCACACAAGTAGTCTATGGTCACTGGCCACCTTTACTATGATAAACCAATTAACTGCGAGACCATAAACTACTGCTTGGGCAGGGCTTCCCTTTCAATACTACCTAGAATGCCTTCAAGATTTAACAGGTGTTCTTCCCAACAAGAGTCAAGGACAACTATGCCATTCCATGTACATCGTAACTGCTCTTCCAATTAGCCCAATTAAAACCTGATTAATTTACTCATTGAAAATAAGATCGTTGATTCTTAATGAAGTTCTTTCAGTATTCTTGCATTGGCCTAAATGTTCATGTAAGTCAAAGACAGAATCACCTCAAACATAAAAGTCTTCTGATGAAAACCAGGCATTTCCAGCTTCAATGACCACCAAATTCACACCGTGTTCCAATTTTCTAGCACTTTCTTTTTGATATGGCAACCATCCACCGCATCCGTCACTCCTTACAGTCCATTCGGTTGTTTAAACTTTTCACATTCCTCAACTCTTTCACTGCAAGATCTTATGTACCTTTTGGTTACCTTGCAAATCAATGGTTCTTTAAATTGAATTTTAAGTATTTGATTCAGATACTCCAAATAAATAGCTTCTCTCTCTCGGTATAACCTAAATGCCACAATGTTGTAAACAGGGATTTCTTTGGTTAATATGCAAGGACGCTGTCAGGGGGGACATGGTAATAACATCCAACATAACATCATTTACTTGTCTTTATTGAATTCATTTATCTATTTATTTTTTGAAAGACACAAATAACTTGGAGATGTCTAAGTAGTCTAGTTCTTCCATATTATCAAGGATCTTATCAAGGAACTCTTTATAGCCACCCTGATGTACGTTCTGTTCTCTTTAATTCTTAATCATTAATACATGTAATGAATAATTATATAATTCTACATACACTATATTTCTAATAGTGTATAGTTAACCATCAAAAGTTTTGGACACAAAATTTGTGTATGAAAAAAATTGTAAATGGTAGCAAGTGCCATTTGCCACCGCAAAATGCATGAATTTGGCCCTGCATAATTAAAGAACCATGCAAGTGGTTTATGGTCACTAGCCACCTCTACAAGGAACCCCAGTACGATTAGCCGATTAGCCATGAGACCATAATCTACTGCTAGGGTAGGCCTTCCTTTCATTAATTGAATACTTACCTCACTTTCATTTAGAATGCCACTGAAAAATCTTACTGGTCTCAATCGCCCTTTATCATGCTGGAGTACAGACCCAACAGTAAATTCACTAGCATCCGTATTATCAGAGTCTGAGTATGAAAGAGTTATTTGTTTAATAAACAAATCTCTAAGGGTGTTGAATGCCCTCCATGACTATTCAGATCAATTTAGGACAACTTTGAAATTAATTTGTTTTCAAGCGCCCTTTATCATTTTGGGCAGTGGACTGGGTTACAAGTGTAAAATTATATATCAATTTCCGATGGTAATTTTCAACTGTAAGGAATTACTAATTCCTTTAGTACTACTGGTTTGGGAAAGTTCCTCAGTGCCTCAAGCTTCTCAACTTGAGGTCTGTTACCTTTACTGGAAATTACACGCCAAAGATACTTGTTATGGAAGAAGCATTTTTTTCCAGTTTCAAAGGCTAAAAAAATGCATTTATATACATGATATTTCAGGTTAGCTGATGCCATGGCCGTCATGTTCATACCATGTTCCAATTTCCTAACTATAAAATCATTCTGTTTTCTGGTACTTTAAGTCTAGCTAATTGTCTGAACTTTTTACATTTCACAACTCTTTCATCTTATGTACTTCTTAGTTACTTTGCACAAAACAATATTTCTTTGAATTGAATTATCAGCATTTAATTCAGATACTCCAAAAAAATGGCTTCTCTCGATATGTATCTGTATTACCAAAATACCAGTTATATACTGGGACTTTTTGGTCCCTATGCAAGGACTGCCAGGACGTGCAACGTGATATTCAATAACATCCAACATATGTGCACATATTTATATAAATTATATAATCATACACAAACTACATTTTTAATAGCTGTATAATTGACCATCAAATGTTTTGGACATATAACAAAACATTTTACATATGAAAAACATAGTGGCCACTTTTAGCTCTTACCTAGTACCATTCTAACCCTTCAACAGGACAGGGATTCCAAGTGGCCTTTGCACATTCAAATTTACAAGGTATACTTTACTGTCCTTGGGTAGCATCTTTTTACTTTACTTCCTTTGCTTTTGATGGGTACAACAATGACAATTCGGGTCAGTACATCAATCACTGTTAACATATTTTGCCTTTCATTTGAGATGGGAAACAGACCTACTAAATCTAGGTGTACATGCTCAAATTTCTCCTTTACATCAGAGAACCACTGCAGCAGAACAGGCAAACCTCTCATTGGCTTGTATCTTATACAAACTGTACAGGATTTCAAATATTATAGTATTTCTTTGGACATGCCAGAAAAAAAAAAAAAAATTAACCTCTTTATTCTAACATAGACTCCATGACCTGAAAAGGTAAACAATGTGACAGGTGCAATGCCGTGATTTAGTAGTAGTCTGGAATAATGACATGATTGTTTTTCTGATTGTACATTTACTTGCATGAAGTAGAGGATGCCATCCTTTGAGAGTTTAGGCATGGAACGGACTATGGAACTTTAGACACTCACTTTTTTTTTACCAGACACAGTAGCAGATGAGAATAATGATCAATCCTACCTTTATTTTGGGCCTCATGATTACATTTTCTTAGAGACACCACATTACCTGATTTCTCGTTTCCACATCGTGTAACAGCCAGCACACACACACACACACACACACACACAAAATAAAGCATCAGTTACGCTATTGTTTCCCTGCTATAGGTATGAATTTTCCACATGATGCATGAATTTGGCATACGTAAAGAGCAATACAAGTGGTTTATGGTCACTGGCCACCTTTACTGTGAACCCCCAGTACGATAGGCCGATTAACTGTGAGACCATAAACTACTGCTTGGGCAAGGCTTCCCCTTTCAACACTTTAATACTTACCTCACTTTCATTTAGAGTGCCACTGGAAAATCTTAGTGGTCTCAAATGCCCCTTATCATCATGCTGCTGGAATAGGACCACAATAGCATATTCACTAGCATCCGTATTCAAAAGGAAGGTCTCATCAGAGTCTGGATATGAAAGAGCTACATGTTCAAAAAAATAAGCAAATCTTTAGGGGTGTTGAATGCCCTCACTGCTTCTTCAGTCCAATCTACTGTGAGGCCATAAATCACTGCTGGGGGAGGGCTTCCCTTTCAACACTTGAAAACTCACCTACCAAAAATGCCTTCTAGATTAAATAGGTGCCCCCCCCCCCCCTCAGAAGAGCCCAGGACATCTATGTCATCCTTGTACACCATAATTGCTTTTCCAATTAGCCTAACTAATGGAATAATTTCAGTACTCTTGTATTGGACTATATATGTATATAAGGCAAATACAAAATCACCTAAAATATTAAGGTCTTCTGATGGAAACCAAGATTGCGCATTTCCAGCATTTCACCATAAAACCATTATTAAAATACTCCTTTCAGTCCAGCTGTTTGAACTTTTTACATTCCATAACTCTTATCACTGCAAGGCCATCTTAGTTACTTTACACAAAACTATGTTTCTTTGAATTGAATTTTGAGCATTTTATTCAAATGCTCCAATTAACTCTCTTCATATATATCTGTATTACCAAAATATCACCGCGTCATATACAGGAATCTCTTTGGCCCAAATGCAAGGACTGCCAGGAGGATGTGCAATGTGACATCCAAAAACATCCTACATATTTATTTATGAAAGACAAACACGTGACTCGGAGATGTCTAAAGTAGTCGAGTTCCATATTATTAAGGACCTTATTAAAGAACTCTTTATAGCTACCATCATGTACAAAATCTGTCTATTTAGTAGTGGTAGTAATTTTTCATAGTTGACACATGTAAATGAACAATTATATAATCATACATATACTACATTTCTAATAGCTGTATAATTGATACTTTTTTTGGACATAGAACATTTTACATATGAAAAAACTAGTGGCCACTTTTAGCTCTTACTTAGTACCATTCTAACCATTTCTATATGGCTCAACAGGACAGGGATTCCAAGTGGCCTATGCACATTCTAATTTACAATGTATACTTTACTGTCCTTGAGTAGCATCTTTTTAGTTTAGCTCCTTTGCTTTTGATGGGTAAAGCAATGAGAAATCAGGTCAGTACATCAGTAAGTTAGCACATATATATCTCCTTCATTTAAGATGGGAAACAGACCTACTAAATCTAAGTGTACGTGCTCAAAATTTCCCTTTACATCAGAGAACTACTGCAGCAGAGCAGGCACACCTCTCACTGGCTTGCATCTTGTACAAACTGTACAGGATTTTAAATAATATGGTACTTCTTTGGACGTGTCAGAACAAAAAAAGAAAACATTTTTTTTAACCTCTCTAGTCTAACACAGACTTCTCCATGACCTGAAGAGGTAAACAATGCTGTGGTTTAGTAGTAGTCTGGAATAATGACATGATTGTTTTTCTGATTGTACATTTACTTGCATGAAATAGAGGATGCCATCCTTTGACAGTTTAGCCATGGAACGGACTATGGAACTTTAGACTCACTTTTTTTTTTTACCAGACACAGTAGCAGATGAGAATAATGATCAATCCTACCTTTATTTTGGGCCACATAAGTACAATTTTTAGAGACAACACATTACCTGATTTCTTGTTTTCACATCGTCACAGCCAGTGCACACACACACACACACACACCAAAAAAAAAAAAAAAAAAAAAAAAAAAAAAAAAAAAAAAAAGCATCAGTTACACTATTGTTTCCCTGCTATAGGTATGAATTTTCCACATGATGCATGAATTTGGCCCTGCATACTTAGAAAGCTATATAAGTGATTTATGCTCACTGGCCATCTATACTGTGAACCCCCAGTACGATAGGCCGATTAGCTGTGAGACCATAAACTACTGCTTGGGCAAGGCTTCCCCTTTTAACACTTAAATACTTACCTCATTTTCATTTAGAGTGCCACTGAAAAGTCTTACTGGTCTCAAATGCCCCTTATTATCATGCTGCTCGAATAGGACCACAATAGCACATCCACTAGCATCCGTATTCAAAAGGAAGGTCTCATCAGAGTCTGGATATGAAAGAGCTACGTGTTCAACTAAGCAAATCTTTAGGGGTGTTGAATGCCCTCACCGCTTCTCCAGTCCAATCTACTGTGAAATTATAAATTACTGCTAGAGGAGGGCTTCCCTTTCAACACTTGAATACTCACCTACCAAAAATGCCTTCAAGATTAAATAGGTGCCCCCCCCCCCCCCTCAGAAGAGCCCAGGATAACTATATCATCCTTGTACAGCATAACTGCTCTTCTAATTAGCCGAACTAATGGAATGCCTTCAGTACTCTTGTATTAGACTATGTATGTATATAAGGCAAATACAAAATCATCTAGAATATTGAAGTCTTCTAATGGAAACCAGGATTGTGCATTTCCAGCTTCAATATCACACAAAAGACATGTATACTGAAGAACTCTACTAGTACCCATGAGATCTCAAAGAGACAGAAAAAAAAAATGCATTTACATACGGGAACTTCAGGTCAGCTGATGCCCTGGCCATCAAATCTATACCATTTTCAATTTCCTGCTTGTAAAATCATTATTAAAATACTCCTTTCAGTCCAGCTGTTTGAACTTTGCAAGGTCATCTTATGTACTTCTTAGTCATTTTGCACAAAACAATATTTCTTTGAATTGAATTTTGAGCATTTTATTTAAATGCTCCAATTAACTCTCTTCATATATATCTGTATTACCCAAATATCACCGCGTCATATACTCTTAGGATCTCTTTGGTCCGTATGCAAGGACTGCCAGGAGGATGTGCAATGTGACATTCAATAACATCCTACATATTTATTTATGAAAGACACACGTGATTTGGAGATGTCTAAAGTGGTTGAGTTCCATATTATCAAGGACCTTGTTAATGAACTCTTTATAGCTACCATCATGTACCGAATCTGACTATTTATAGTATAGAGTTTGTTAGAATTAGATTATAGCCTGCTTAATCTTTAAAAGTTGACACATGTAAATGAATAATTATATAATCATACATATACTACATTTCTAATAGCTGTATAATTGACCATTTTACATTTGAAAAAAACTTGTGGCCACTGTTAGCTGTTACCTAGTACCATTCTAACCATTTCTTTATGGCTCAACAGGACAGGGATTCCAAGTGGCCTTTGCATATTCCAATGCACAATGTATACTTTACTAACTTCGAGTGGCATGTTTCTATTCTATCTCCTTTGCTTTTGATGGGTAAAGCAATGAGAAATAAGGTCAGTACATCAATCACTGTTAGCACATTTTTATCTACTTCATTTGAGATGGGAAAGTCCTACTAAATCTAGGTGTACATGTTCAAATTTCTCCTTTACATTAGAGAACCATTGCAGTAGAGCAGGCACACCTCTTATTGGCTTGGATCTTATACAAACTGTACAGGATTTTCCATATTTCCCCGTGTTTTAGTAGTAGTCTTGAATAACAACACAATTATCTTCCAGATCATACATATTTAGTTGCATGTGGTAGAGAATGCCATCCTGCGAGTTTAGTCATGCAGATAATGTATGTAATTTTAGACACTCATTTGAACCGCCCCGGAGATACCTTTTTACTTGACCCAGTAGTGGATGGGGATATAGATCAATCCTAACTTTATTTGGGCCACATAATTACATTTTCTAGTGACACTGGTCTAATGGTCACTGGACACCTTTACTGTGAACCCCAAGTATGATTGGCCAATTATACCGTGACTCCATAGACTACCACTTAGGCGGGGGCTTCCATTTCAACACTTTAATACTTACCTCACTTTCATTTAGAGTGCCATTTAAAAATATGATTGGTCTCAAATGCCCTTATTATGCTGCTGGAGTATAACAGCATATTCACTAGAATCCGTATTCACAACGGTCATATCAGAGTGTGGGTATAAAAGAGTTACTTGTTTAGTAAGCAAATCTCTAAGGGTGTTGGATGCCCTCCACACTTTTTCAGACCTATGTAGGACCACCTTACAATTACTTTTTTCAAGAACCCTTGATCATTTCAGACAGTGGACTCGTTACAAGTACAAAGATGTATATCAGATGTAATGAATTAATTACTACTGGTTTGGGAAAGTTCCTCAGAGTCTCAAAGCTTCTCAACTTGAGGTCTGATACCTTTACTGGAAATTACATACCAGATATATTAACTCATTCTGGAAGAAACAATTTTCCAGTTTCAAAAAAGGTCATTACACTCCAGTCTACTGAGAATGTCTTCAAGATACACCATAGTTGCTCTCCCAGTTAACCCAGCTAAATCGTGAATAATTGCTCATCGAAATTACGATGGCAGGGTCTTAATGGAGTTCATTTAGTACTCTTGTATGGTGTTATTATATGTGTATTATGTAAGTCTTGGGTAGAATCACCTAAAATATTAAAGTCCTTTGATGGAAACCGCTTCAATGCCACACCAAGACATGTATACTTAAAAAAAGAAAAAAAAAAAAAAAAACTCTAATAGCAATAATGTGTTCTCAAAAACAAACAAAAAAATAAAAATAAAAAATGCATTTTCATAAATGAACTTTAGGTCAGCTAATGCCACGGCCATCAAATTCACACCAAGTTCTATTTTTCTGATTATAAAATCACCATTTTTTTTCGGGTACTTTGATTCTGGCATGGTAACCATCCACTGCACCCAAAACTCCTTTCGGTCCAGCTAATTGCCTCAACTTCCCACATTCAACCCTTTCACTTCAAGGCCATCTTATGAACTTCTTAGATACTTTACACAAAACATCAATAGATCTTTGAATTCAATTGTGAGTATTAGATTAAGATCCTCCAAATAACTGGCTTATCTCTCAATATGCATCTGTATTACCTTTGGTCCATAAGCAAGGACTCTGCCAGGAGGATGTGAAACGTGATATTCAATAACTTTTAAATTTTCTTATGAAAGACACACAAGTGACTCAGAGATGTCTCTCCTAAAGTGTTTCTGTTACATTTAGATCACAGCCTACTTTATGTTTATTAATCAAATGACATTTAAGGCAAATACAGAATCACCTTAAATATTAAGGTCTTCTGATGGAAACCAGGATTGCGCATTTCCAGCTTCAATATCACACAAAAGACATGTATACTGAAAAACTTTACTGGTAGCCATGAGGTCTCCAAGAAGCAGAAAAAAATGCATTTACATAAGCGAATTTCAGGTCAGCTGATGCCATGGTCATCAATTTCATACCATATTCCATTCTCTGCTTGTAAAATCATTATTGAAATACTCCTCTCAGTCCAGCTGTTTGAACTTCTCTCATTTCATAACTCAATCCCTGCAAGGCCATCTTATGTACTTCTTAGCTACTTTGCACAAAGCATTATTTCTTTGAATTGAATTTTGAGCATTTTATTCAAATATTCCAATCAACTCTCTTCATATATATCTGTATTACCCAAATATCACCGCGTCATATACAGGGATATCTTTGGTCCACATGCAAGGACTGCCAGGAGGATGTGCAATGTGACATTCAATAACATCCTACATATTTATTTATGACAGACACACGTGACTCGGAGATGTTTAAAGTAGTCGAGTTCCATATTATCAAGGACCTTATTAAAGAACTCTTTATAGCTACCATCATGTACAATATATGTCCATTTAGTAGTAGTATATTTTGTTAGAATCAGATTATAGCCTGCTTAAGTTTTAATAGTTGACACATGTAAATGAATAATTAAATAATCATACATATACTACATTTCTAATAGCTGTATCATTGACCATCATTTTTTTTTTTTTTTTTTTTTTTTTGACATATAACATAACATTTTACATATAAAATAACTAGTGGCCACTTTTAGTTCTTACCTAGTACCATTCCAACCCTTTATATGTCAAGATATTTGAGAACATTGGCTCAACAGGACAGGGATTCCAAGTGGCCTTTGCACATTCCAATATACAATGTATACTTTACTAACTTTGAGTGGCATGTTTCTATACTAGCTCCTTTGCCTTTGATGGGTACAGCAATGAGAAATCAGGTCAGTACCTCAATCACTGTTAGCACATATTTATCTCCTTCATTTAAGATGGGGAACAGTCCTACTAAATCTAGGTGTACATGCTCAAATTTCTCCTTTACATCAGAGAACCACTGCAGCAGAGCAGACAAACCTCTCATTGGCTTTAATCTTATACAAACTGTACATGATTTTAAATATTATGGTACTTCTATGGTCATATATATCAGATGATCTATACTTCTTATCCTTGACAATGCATCAGTTACACTATTGTTTCCCTGCTATAGGTAAGAATTTTCCACATGATGCATGAATTTGGCCCTGCATAATTAAAGAGCTATACAAGTGATTTATGCTCAATGGCCACCTTTACTGTGAACCCCCAGTGCGATAGGCTGATCAACTGTGAGACCATAAACTACTGCTTGGGCAAGGCTTCCCCTTTTAACACTTTAATACTTACCTCATTTTCATTTAGAGTGCCACTGAAAAATCTTATTGGTCACAAATGCCCCTTATCATGCTGCTGGAATAGGACCACAATGGCACATCCACTAGCATCCGTATTCAAAAGGTAGGTCTCATCAGAGTCTGGATATGAAAGAGCTACGTGTTCAATAGGCAAATCTTTAGGGGTGTTGAATGCCCTCACTGCTTCTCCAGTCTGGTCTACTGTGAGACCATAAATCACTGCTGGGGGAGGGCTTCCCTTTCAACACTTGAATACCCACCTACCAAAAATGCCTTCAAGATTAAATAGGTGTCACCCCACCCCCCCTCAGAAGAGCCCAGGACAATTGTCATCCTTGTACAGCATAACTTCTTTTCCAATTAGTCCAACTAATGGAAAGCCTTCAGTACTCTTGTATTAGACTATGTATGTATATAAGGCAAATACAGAATCATCTAGAATATTGAGGTCTTCTGATGGAAACCAGGATTGCGCATTTCCAGCTTCAATATCACACAAAAGACATGTATACTGAAAAACTTTACTGGTAGCCATGAGGTCTCCAAGAAGCAGAAAAAAAATGCATTTTCATACGCGAACTTCAAGTCGGCTGATGCCATGGTCATCAAATTCATACCATGTTCAATTTTCTGCTTGTAAAATTATTAAAATACTACTTTCAGTACAGCTGTTTGAACTTCTCATATTCCATAACTCTATCACTGCAGGGCCATTTTATGTACTTCTTAGTCATTTTGTACAGAACAATATTTCTTTGAATTGAATTTTGAGCATTTTATTCAAGGGTTTCAAATAACTCTTCATATATATCAGTATAACCCAAATATCAATGCGTCATACACAGGAATCTCTTTGGCCCAAATGAAGGACTGCCAGGAGGATGTGCAATGTGACATTCAAAAACATCCTACATATTTATTTATGAAAGACATATACGTGACTCGGAGATGTCTAAAGTAATCGAGTTCCATATTATCAAGGACCTTATTAAAGAACTCTTTATAACTACCATCATGTACAAAATCTGTCCATTCAGTAGTAGTATAGAGTTTGTTAGAATTATATTATAGCCTGCTTAATTTTCAATAGTTGACACATGTAAATGAATTATATAATCATACATAAACTACATTTCTAATAGCTATATAATTGACCTTTTTTTGGACATATAACAGAACATTTTACATATGAAATAACTAATGGCCACTTTTAGCTCTTACCTAGTATCATTCTAACCCTTTATATGTCAAGATATTTGAGAACATTGGCTCAACAGGACAGGGATTCCAAGTGGCCTTTGCACATTCCAATGTACAATGTATACTTTACTAACTTCGAGTGGCATGTTTCTATTCTAACTCCTTTGCTTTTGATGGGTACAGCTATGAGAAATCAGGTCAGTACATCAATCACTGTTAGCACATATTTATCTCCTTCATTTAAGATGGGAAACAGTCCTACTAAATCTAGGTGTACATG
Organism: Penaeus japonicus; assembly: GCA_017312705.2. Lineage (NCBI taxonomy): Eukaryota > Metazoa > Arthropoda > Malacostraca > Decapoda > Penaeidae > Penaeus > Penaeus japonicus. The sequence continues at coordinate 8,969 of BOPN01007751.1, read as the reverse complement.
CTCAAAATTTCCCTTTACATCAGAGAACCACTGCAGCAGAGCAGGCAAACCTCTCTTTGCCTTGTATCTTATACAAACTGTACAGGATTTTAAATATTATGGTACTTCTTTGGACATATATATCAGATGATCTACTTCTTATCCTTGACAATGCATCAGTTACACTATTGTTTCCGTGCTATAGGTAAGAATTTTCCACATGATGCATGAATTTGGCATACTTAAAAAGCAATTCAAGTGCTTATGGGCACTGGCCACCTTTACTGTGAACCCCTAGTACGATAGGCCGATTAACTGTGAGACCATAAACTACTACTTGGGCAAGGCTTCCCCTTTCAACATTTTAATACTTACCTCACTTTCATTTAGAGTGCCACTGAAAAATATTCTTGGTCTCAAATGCCCCTTATCATCATGCTGCTGGAATAGGACCACAATAGCACATCCACTAGCATCCGTATTCAGAAGGAAGGTCCCATCAGTCTGGATATGAAAGAGCTTCGTGTTCACTAAGCAAATCTTTAGGGGTGTTGAATGGTCTCACCGCTTCTCCAGTCCAATCTACTGTGAGACCGTAAATCACTGCTGGGGGAGGGCTTCCCTTTCAACACTTGAATACTCACCTACCAAAAATGCCTTCAAGATTAAATAAGTGCCCATCCCCCTCCCTCAGAGCCCAGGACAATTATATCATCCTTGTACACCACAATTGCTTTTCCAATTAGCCCAACTAATGGAATGCCTTCAGTACTCTTGTATTGGACTATATCTGTATATAAGGCAAATACACAATCACCTAAAATATTAAGGTCTTCTGATGGAAACCAGGATTGCTTATTTCCAGCTTCAATATCACACAAAAGACATGTATACTGAAAAACTTACCTGGTAGCCATGAGGTCTCGAAGAGGTAAAAAAAAAATGCATTTACATGCGCGAACTTCAGGTCAGCTGATACCATGGTCATCACATTTATACCATGTTCAATGTTCTGCTTGTAAAATCATTATTAAAATAATCCTTCCAGCTGTTTTAACTTTTCACATTCCATAACTCAATCACTTCAAGGCCATCTTATGTACTTCTTATTTACTTTGCACAAAACCATATTTCTTTGAATTGAATTTTGAGCATTTTATTCAAATGCTCCAAATAACTCTTCATATATATCTGTATTACCCAAATATCACCGTGTCATATACAGGAATCTCTTTGGCCCAAATGCAAGGACTGCCAGGAGGATGTGTAATGTGACATTCAAAAACATCCGACATATTTATTTTTGAAAGACACACACGTGACTCGAAGATGTCCAAAATAGTCGAGTTCCATATTATGAACGACCTTATTAAGAACTTTTTATAACTACGATCATGTACGAAATCTGTCCATTTAGTAGTAGCATTGAGTTTGTTAGAATTAGATTATAGCCTGCTTAAGTTTTAATAGTTGAAACATTTAAATGAATAATCAAATAATCATACATATACTACATTTCTAATAGCTGTATAATTGACCATCAATTTTTTGGACATATAACAGAACATTTTCATTTTACATATGAAAAAACTAGTGGCCACTTTTAGCTCTTACCTAGTACCATTCTAACCATTTCTATATGGCTCAACAGGAAAGGGATTCCAAGTGGCCTCTGCACATTCCAATGTACAATATATACTTTACTAACTTCGAGTGGCATGTTTCTATTCTAGCTCCTTTGCTTTTGATGGGTTATAGCTACCATCATGTACAAAATCTGTCCCTCTATAGTATAGAGTTTGTTAGAATTAGTTTATAGCCTGCTTAATTTTTAATGGGTGACACATGTAAATGAATAATTATATAATCATACATATACTACATTTCTAATAGCTTTATAATTGACCATCATTTTTTGGACATAACAGAAAATTTTACATACGAAAAAGCAATTCTAACCATTTCTATATGGCTCAACAGGAGAGGGATTCCAAGTGGCCTTTGCACATTCCAATGTACAATGTATACTTTACTAACTTCGAGTGGCATGTTTCTCTTCTATCTTCTTTGCTTTTGATGGGTACAGCAATGACAAATCAGGTCAGTACATCAATCCCTGTTAGCACATATATATCTCCTTCATTTGAGATGGGAAACAGTCCTACTAAATCTAGGTGTACATGCTCAGCTTTCTCCTTTACATCTGAGAACCACTGCAGCAGAGCAGGCACACCTCTCATTGGCTTTAATCTTATACAAACTGTACAGGTTTTTGCATATTTTCCCGTGTTTTAGTAGTAGTCTGGAATAACAACACAAATATCTTCCAGATCGTACACATTTAGTTGCATGTGATAGAGAATGCCATCCTGTAAGAGTTTAGTCATGCAGATAATGTATGTAACTTTAGACTCTCATTTGAACCGCCCCGGAGATACCTTTTTACTTGACCCAGTAGCGGATGAGCATATAGATCAAGTTTAACATTATTTGGGCCACATAATTACATTTTCTAGTGACACTGGTCTAAAGGTCACTGACTACCTTTACTGTGAACCCCCAAGTATGATTGGCCAATTAACTGTGACTCCATAAACTACCACTTAGGCAGGGCTTCCATTTCAACACTTTAATACTTACCTCACTTTCATTTAGAGTGCCATTTAAAAATATTATTGGTCTCAAATGCCCCTTATCATTATGCTGCTGGAGTATAAGAGCATATTCACTAGAATCCATATTCACAATGGTCTTATCAGAGTGTGGGTATAAAAGAGTTACTTGTTTAGTCAGCAAATCTCTAAGGGTGTTGAATGCCCTCCACACTTCTTCAGACCAATTTAGGACAACCTTACAATTACTTTTTTCAAGAACCCTTGATCATTTCAGTCAGTGGACTCGTTACTAGAGCAAAGCTGCATATCAAATGTTAGGAATTACTAATTCCTTAAATACAACTGGTTTGGGGAAGTTCGTCAAAGCTTCTCAACTTGATGTCTGTTACCTTTACTGGAAATTACATGCCACAGACATATGTTCTTCCCAAGCAGAGCACGGGACAGCTATTCCATCCATGTACACCATAGTTGGTCTCCCAATTAACCCAGCTAAATCCTGAATTTTTCATCGAAATTACGATGGCAGGGTCTTAATGGAGTTCATTCAGTACTCTTGTTTGGCACTATTATGTGTATTATGTAAGTCTTGGGTAGAATCACCTAAAATAATGTCCTTTGAGAGAAACCGCTTCAATATCGCACCAAGACATGTATACTGAAAAAAAAAATCTACTAGCAGTCATGTGTTCTCAAAAAGAAAAAGAAAAAATCATAAATGAACTTCAGGTCGGCTGATGCCACCGCCATCAAATTCACACCATGTTCATTTTTTTCTGATTATATAATCACCATTTTTATTCTGATACTTTGATTCTGGCATGGTAACCATCCACTGCACCCAAAACTCCTTTCGGTCCAGCCAATTGCCTTAACTTCTCACATTCAACCCCTTCACTTCAAGGCCATATTATGAACTTCTTAGCTACTTTGCACAAAACATCAATAGACCTCTGACTACAATTGTGAGCATTAGATTCAGATCCTCCAAATAACGGGCTTATCTCTCAATATGCATCTGTATTACTTTTGGTGCATAAGCAAGGACTCTGCCGGGAGGATGTGAAACGTGATATTCAGTCTTGTGAAAGACACACGAGTGACTCAGAAATGTCTCTCCTAAAGTGTTTGTTACATTTAGATCACAGCCTACTTAATGTTAATTAATCAAATGACATTTAAGGCAAATACAGAATCAACTAAAATATTAAGGTCTTCTGATGGAAACCAAGATTGCGCATTTCCAGCTTCAATATCACACAAAAGACATGTATACTGAAAAATTCTACTAGTAACCATCAGGTCTCCAAGAGGCAGAAAAAGAATGCATTTACATAAGCGAACTTCAGGTCAGCTGATGCCATGGTCATCAAATTCATACCATATTCAATACTCTGCTTGTAAAATCATTATTGAAATACTCCTTTCAGTCCAGCTGTTTGAACTTTTCACATTCCTTAACTCTATCACTGCAAGGCCATCTTATGTACTTCTTAGCTACTTTGCACAAAACAATATTTATTTGAATTAAATTTTGAGCCTTTTATTCAAATATTCCAATCAACTCTCTTACCATATATCTGTATTACCCAAATATCACTCTGTCATATACAGGAATATCTTTGGTCCGTATGCAAGGACTGCCAGGAGGATGTGCAATGTGACATTCAAAAACATCCGACATATTTATCAAAGACACACGTGACTCGAAGATGTCTAAAGTTGTCAAGTTCCATATTATCAAGGACCTTATTAAAGAACTTTTAATAACTACCATCATGTACAAAATCTGTCCATTTAGTAGTAGTGTAGTTTGTTAGAATTAGATTATAGCCTGCTTAATTTTTAATAGTTGACACATGTAAATGAATAATTATATAATTATACATAAACTACATTTCTAATAGCTGTATCATTGACCTTTTTTTTTTTTTGACATATAACAGAACATTTTACATATGCAAAAAACTAGTGGCCACTTTTAGCTCTTACCTAGTACCATTCTAACCATTTCTAAATGGCTCAACAGGACAGGGATTCCAAGTGGCCTTTGCACATTCCAATGTACAATGTATACTTTACTAACTTCGAGTGGCATGTTTCTCTTCTATCTTCTTTGCTTTTGCTGGGTACAGCAATGAGAAATCAGGTCAGTACATCAATCCCTGTTAGCACATTTTTATCTTTATTTGAGATGAGAAACAGTCCTACTAAATCTAGGTGTACATGCTCAAATTTCTCCTTTACATTAGAGAACCACTGCAGCAGAACAGGCACACCTCTCATTGGCTTGCATCTTATACAAACTGTACAGGATTTTGCTTATTTTTCCCGTGTTTTAGTAGTAGTCTGGAATAACAACACAATTATCTTCCAGATCGTATACATTTAGTTGCATGTGACAGAGAATGCCATCCTGTGAGTTTAGTCATGCAGATAATGTATGTAACTTTAGACACTCATTTGATCCACCCCGGAGATACCTTTTTACTTGACCCAGTAGTGGATGAGCATATAGATCAATTTTAACATTATTTGGGCCACATAATTATATCTTCTAGTGACACTGGTCTAATGGTCACTGGACACCTTTACTGTGAACCCCCATGTATGATAGGCAAATTAACTGTGACTCCATAGACTACCACTTAGGCGGGGCTTCCTTCTCAACACTTTAATACTTACCTCACTTTCATTTAGAGTGCCACTGACAAATATAATTGGTCTCAAATGCCCCTTATCATCATGCTGCTGGAGTATAACAGCATATTCACTAGAATCCATGTTCATAATGGTCTTATCAGAGTGTGGGTATAAAAGTTACTTGTTTAGTAAGCAAATCTCTAAGGGTGTTGAATGCCCTCCACACTTCTTCAGACCAATTTGGGACAACCTTACAATTACTTCTATTTTCAAGAACCCTTGATCATTTCAGTCGGTGGACTCGTTACTAGTGTAAAGCTATATATCAGGTGTAAGGAATTAAATACAACTGGTTTGGGAAAGTTTCTCAGTGTCCCAAAGCTTCTCAACTTGAGGTCTGATACCTTTACTGGAAATTACATACCACAGATATAGCAACTCTTTCTGGAAGAAACATTTTTCGTTTCATAAAAGGTTATTATACTCCAGTCTACTGAGAATGTCTTCAAGATTGAATAGGTGTTCCTCCCAAGCAGAGCTCGGGACACCTATGCCATCCATGCACACCATAGTTGCTCTCCCAATTAACCCAACTAAATCCTTATTAATTGCTCATCGAAATTACGATGGCAGGGTCTTAATGGAGTTCATTCAGTACTCTTGTATAGTGTTATTATATGTGTATTATGTAAGGCTAGGGCAGAATCACCTAAAATATGAAAGTCCTTTGATGGAAACCGCTTCAATTATCACACCAAGACATGTATACTTAAAAAAAAATACACTACACTACTAACAGTCATGTGTTCTCAAAAAGAAAGATAAAAAATCATAAATGAACTTCAGGTCAGCTGATGCCACAGACATCAAATACACACCATGTTCAATTTTTCTGATTATAAAATCACCATTTTTTTCTGGTACTTCAATTCTGGTATGGCAACCCTTCACTGCACCCAAAACTCCTTTCGGTCCAGCTTATTGCCACAACTTCTCACATTCAGCCCTTTCACATCAAGGCCATCTTATGAACTTCTTAGCTACTTTACACAAAATATCAATAGATCTTTGAATTCAATTGTGAGCATTAGATTCAGATCCTCCAAATAACTGGCTTATCTCTCAATATGCATCTGTATTACTTTTGGTCCATAAGCAAAGACTCTGCCAGGAGGATGTATAACGTGATATCCAATAACCTTTAAATTTTCTTATGAACACGTGACTCACAGATGTCTCTCCTAAAGTGTTTCTGTTATATTTAGGTCACAATCTACTTATTTTTTAAATTAATCAAATGACATATCTATATTAATAACGATATGCTTATACACACAATACATTTCTTATAGCTGTATAACTGACCATTTAAATTTTTGGCTGTATAACTGGAAAAATATATTTCCTTTTAGCATAGCATGTGCTGATTACTAGCCTACAATTATTCTATATTTATAATAGAACAGTAATCTCAGCACATTAATTTTTCTGATAGACCACTGATGCAGCCTTCTGTTAAACAAAAAGAAAAAAAAAATCTGTCAAAAAACCTTGTTCACAAAAGAGAATGATACTTATTTAGATATAATGTTTTACTGATGCAAACAATCTTAGAATTAATGCATTGATGGTTGATACTATTTACATACTATACTAATGGTCCACATAAAACATCTACAGCATCAAAATTGGCAGCAATGAAAGTGGCCATCATCAGTAAAATCAATTCCAGCCAACCTCTATCACAAATCTTCAGTCAAGAACCAGCTTCCACACCTTCCTAAGGAACCAGTGTAGGATTTGCTATGCCAGAACATCAGCGGTGAAGATTCCTTGGCTTTTCCCAAAGTGCCAAGGTTTGGAGGCCGCAGCGATTGCTTTAACTTATGCCATCACAGCTGACAATGTACACCTTCTCATGAAACTTTTTTACTACCATTAAGAGGAAGTTTACAGCGGGTCATACTTGATACTCATGAATCTTTGTAAGATATTAGCATACATGCTGTTACTCATTTTTGTTTCCCCTGAAATTTCCTCTGTGTTATAAAGGCCCTATCATATTGATGGCCTTTCTGGAGCTATGAGATTTTAGGTCCTGGCATCACTAGCCTAGATATAGCCCTATTCTAATAAAAAAATCTAGTTACTCTGACTTCCTGGTATTGTTTTCTTTGTTGTCAGATAGTGATATTCTCATATAAATCGTTTTGGTTACGAGAATTATATGCCTACTCGCTTTTATATGCCTTTCCTAGACTTGGATGCCACCAAAATGATTTATTAATATCATTTGATTAAACTTTGTATTCATTTTGGCTTCCCTAGCAATTTACTTTGTATTCCTCGGCCCCTGTAGGTATTTATGAATTAAAGAAAATTCATCAAATTGTTTCTTGTAAAATGATAGGGCCTGAATAAAAAAGGAAATTGCTTGAGAAACACAAGGAAGTACAAAATGTTATGAGTAAATCTAGCTTTACACGAGCTTAATCAACAGATAATGGTAAATAACTACGTTTTCCACCGACTCAAATATCAATCCCTACCTGAGCTCATCTATTTCGGTGACCAAAGAAAGAAAGAAAGAAAAAAAGAAAGAAATTAGCCACATGTAGTGCTGTCTTGTCCAAAAATCCCTTTTCGTCGTCCACAGAACCTCAGAAAACTCCCGTAGAAGCTGAACCTCCATAAACTCTCGATCCATTCTGAGCCTTCCTGAAACACTTGCAATTCCTCATTACTTATAAACTAACCTTTAGAGGCACGTGGTCGCCCCTTACGAGAGAGAAAATCCAGAAAACCAGAGGCTGGGAAACTTCAACGACTCGGCGAGGCATCGTGGCCAGTGTGCCGGCTTTTCTTTCTCTCTTCGAATCTCTTCGAATCTCTGCGCCGTGCGATTCTCGGTGGTCCTTGGAAACGCAGGATTGGGAGTGGAAGGAAACGCCGTGAGATTCGACTGTAGGTTCTTGACTTCTGGGAAGAGAGTACAGGGGAAAAAAGGGCAGCGAGAGAAGAGCGTGCGTGCGGACCCTCGTGCGATGAGGACCGAGCCTCGAGTGATCCCCGCGGGGCATGCGGCGTTGCCAGATCACGAGGCGTTGCCACGTGAGGTACAAATGACGTTAAATATTACGCCTATTCACTTATCTACGGTTGCATAAGCATTATACTGCCGAAATTCTATACGAGCTGAGCTTATCACATGCTTCTAGTATACTATTTAAGAATAACCGTTGTAATTTATGGAATAAAGTTTTTTTGTTTTTTTTTAATTTGAATATTATCTCGTTTAACGGCTTGTTGATTCGGTCAGTGGCTAAAGTGAGAGTCCGTTTCGCATGTAAAGGCTAAATATCTGTTGCCTTGACTATTTATCTATCTATCTATCTATCTATCATCTCTCTCTATATATATATATATGTGTGTGTGTGTGTACGTGTGTAAGTGGGAGCTTGTGGACAAGTCGGTATGCGTTAAAATTAAATTACGAACACAATAAAGTAAAACATTACCATACACACCGAACCTTTTTTTTTTTTTTATTATGAAACTTCGGATGTTTCAACTACATTGAGACAAAACAACAACAACAACAACAACAAAACATGGACACCTTCAAGAAGGAAAACGTGTCATCTCTAAAATACTGTGACCATCAATTCCTTCACCACAAAAGTAATACTTAACGCACATGTACAATGCCTCACTTTTAATCAAGGAAAAACA
>BOPN01007750.1:39727-49727 GCA_017312705.2 Penaeus japonicus | reverse complement strand
ATTTCTGCCATGCGACTCATTGTCTTCGAAACTCCATCCTTCTGCAGAAACGAGACAAGTTTGATAGTTTTGAAAGCCGTAGGTATAAGAACGAACCTTCTCATTATGATAAATCATGCACAAATGATCGTCCAAGTATATCTATATCCTCCGTAAGACATGCAAAATGTGTGCGAGGCGAGTAGGTAGGGCGATGATCCCTGTAACTATTGTGCAACGCTGACGAGCTGCCGAGAGCGAGCGCCGCTGCCTCTCGAGTTCCAAAGTCTCGTTTCTGTAATGCCTCCATTCTTTTCTTTTACATAAGTCTTTTTTCTCGCAGTCACTTGGGAGAAGGGAGCAACGAGAGAGAGGGAAAGGGAGAGGAGGAGGGGGGAGGAGAGTGAGAGAGAGAGAGAGAGAGAGAGAGAGAGAGAGAGAGAGAGAGAGAGAGAGAGAGAGAGAGAGAGAGAGAGAGAGAGAGAGAGAGAGAGAGAGAGAGAGAGAGAGAGAGAGAGAGAGGGAGAGAGAAAAGTGTGGAAAGTGAGGAAGTGAAGTCAAAAAAAATGTATGGAAGGCGGAAGGTCTAGACGTCCAAAGAAGAATGTAATAAAAGTTAATAAAATGGATTATTATATCACTCTTTGGGTTCACCATCTTTAGACTTAAAAGGCAAAGAAATGGAGTATAGTCACACGCAGACACACAAACGCACACATTAACCCACGCATACACACGGACACACACACGCACACACACAAGTACACAAACACACACACACACACACACACACAAACACACATACACACACACACACACACGCACACACACACGCACACAAACACAGACACACACACACACTGAGAAAATAGGGTCAGGCTAAGCACCTCCAGTTAAGGAAAGGTCAGAGCCATCGGAAAAGGCAGCATGGTACCTGCCAGACCCATAAACTTGACCTAATATCCCCCTAGTCAGCATGATTTGCCTTGATTCTCTTTATGAAAACGAATGGAAGAGGCGGAGATGGGCAGGGGGAGTGGAGGGGGGCGAGGGGAGGAGGAGGGGGAGTGGGGGGAGAGGATGACATGAAGAAGGGGGAGAGGGAGTGGGCAAAGGGGGGAGGGAGGTATAAGGGGTTGGGGGACGAGGGATGGGGGTTAGGTGAGTAGGAGAGGGGGAAGGAGGGGTGGGAAGAGGGAGATGAGAGGGAGACAGCTTTGGCATTGGGGAGAGTGAGGTTAAGGGAGCGACGGGCATGGTCGGGGAGGGTAGAGAGAGAGAGAGGGGTTAAGGGAGGGAGTAATGGAAGGGGGTTGAGAAATGAAAGGTGGGGCAAGATGAGGGGGGGGGGGGGATGAAGACATGTTGATGGAAGGGTGATCGGTTGATAGGGGAGAGTGGGACAGGGAAGGGGTGTTTAAGGAGAGGAGGGCGGGTTGGCGGATATGGAGTGGGTCAGAGAGAGACAAGTAGGGCGGAGCGAGGCGGGAGGGGCTTGGGGGGAGAAAGAAGAGCGGAAAGGGGGAGAGGGTCCCCATTATATGGAAAATTCGAATAAGAGCCGATAAAATGACGCACTGAGAAAAAAAAGTTGGATAATCTTTTTAAAAATTAGTTTATATAATGAAACGTGGGTTTTAAGCCTTAGATTTATTGTTTCTTCGCGCTGTTATTTTCCATGTTATGGCCCCACAAGGTGTTATAACGTTGATTGCCTTCATAAAAAAAAAACTCATAGCAGCATTAACTCACCAAATGATCGCCCTTAACACAGCACCTCAACCAAAGCTCCCTTCCATTTTTTTTAGGATCTGATTCCGGTCCAGAGTATTTTTTTATACAGTTTCTCTATATGAGATTAACCCACGTGTGCCTGTGGGTGTGTGTGTGTGTGTCGATGTATGGGTAAAGAAATTGATAGTTATAATGAAAGATAAATAGGTAGAGGTAAAGAAAAAATCAGTTAAGTAGACAGAGAACAGACAGACATATAAAAAGGGGCTTTACATTAATGGATCCACAGTTGGAAAACAGACTCCTTATTTTTCAGGCACCCCCTTTCCTACAACCACCTTCACCTCCTTTTTCCTTCTTCTTTCATCCCCCACCTCTCTACACATACATACGCAGCGCTGGTTGTTGCCTGTGCCCTTGGCTGATTGGGTTCAAACGTTCCATTCACCTGGGTAACCGAGGTGATAAGGCAGCTTTTTAGCCGTCAGAGGAGTCATGGTGTATATCAAAATATATATTATGATATACGATAATGATGATTATTATAATAAGGATAATGGTGATGATAATGTTAACTATAATGAAAGGAATTACGGTGATAATGATAATGATATCAATGATAATGATAATAACAATGATTATGATAACAATGATAATGTTGATAATGATGGTGATAACAATAATAACATTAGCAATTATAATAATAATGATTATAATAGTTATGATCATAAAAATATTGATAATAATGATGATAATAAGAAAAATGATAATGATGATGATAAAAATAGTAATACCAACAATAATGATAATAATAATAACAATATAAACAAAAAACATAACAGTAATGATGATGATAATAATTATAGAGATAATGAAAACGATCATAATAATAGTAATAATAATAACAACAGTGATAATAATAAAAGAAATACGGACAATAATGATGATAATGACAACAATAGTAATAATGATAATAATGATAATGATAGTGAAAATAACAATGATAATAAATATAATGATGATAAGAATAACAATCATAATGATAATAAGGATTATCATAATAACTGTATTAATAATAATAGTAATAATGATAACGATAATAACAATAATGATAATAATAACAAAAAATGTGATAACGATGACAATCATGATCATAACAATAGTGATAATAATGATAAAAGTCATAATCATGATAGTAACAATAAGAATGAAAATAATGGGTATAATAATGATGAAAACAATAATGATAATGATAATACTTATGATATTGAAAATCGTAATGATAATGATAACAATAAAATCATAATCTTTATTGTAATTAATATTATCATTACTGTCATCTTTATTATTATCATCATTATAATCATTATTATCATTATCATCGTTAGCAGCAGTGGTAGTAGTAGTAGTAGTAGCAATAGTAGCAGTAGTGTAGTAGCAGTAGTAGTAATAGTATCAGTAGTTTCATTATTATCATTAGTAGTAGTTATTATCATATCATCATTGCCATCGTTATCACCATCATCACTTATATCAAGAACACCGTTATCCAGTTATCATCATATAATTGTCTCTGATTCCAGTTGACAAGAATCTTAACTTCTGGTCTCATTGGTCTTACAGTCACCTGAGTCATCCGGTTCCTGTTTTCGAAAATTCCTTTGTTGAGGTCATTAACATTTACATAAAGGCTTTCATACAACCAGGCGCGATGCGGCTGACCTGTGTGTAACGACATCAGCGGGTTCACTCAGGTTAACCCTGCCATTGTTATTGTTTCTATTGTTTATTTTTTTATCAGAAACAAATACTAAGCATCTCTCACACTACAGAGCTTTTCGCCGAGATGAAGGCACGGAGTAAGTGAGTCTTCGCCAAAGCCAATTTAAGACACTGTAGCTCCTGGACGTGTCCACACTGGCAGAGAGCGACGCATGCGAGCGAGAGTTAACGCAGGATTATTGAACAGTTCTCGCTTGAACATCGCGGTTCAAGCGTTTAATTAGTGACGGCACATAAAATAGTCTAAATAAAGCGTGATAAGTTAATTCATAGAAATCAGTTAATTGAGTGAGCCAACTCCTACTCGCTCTCGCCAGCCCACGCCCGCTCTTTGCCGGTGCGGACGCGGCCTCAGTCGTGTTGTGGTACCGAGCGGTGGCTCTGACCTATGTGTTAACAGAAGTGTTATTTCTTGTTTTTGTGCACCAATGACCAGAGGTTGATATATACTCAAAAGCTGTTTCGATTCCCTTAACAAAACTTCAGTAGGGATTTCCTATGGTTATCGATTCTCGTCATTATTATCATAGTTTCTCTTATTATTCTCTTCATCAACATTGCAATAAATACAATTATCATCATTATCGTTAATAGTATTAGAAATTTGTTAATAAAAGTAGGAGTAATAGTATCACCATTGACCATATTAATGGTCGGGAAAAGAATTGGCAAAAGACGACAGACGAGCTGGAATTAACAGAGAGAATGTCCAAGAGAAAATGAAAAAGCGAACAAGAAATAATGAAAAGGCATAATTTGAAAGAGGAAGAAAAATAAAAGGAGCAAGGTTGTGATAGTGAGAAAGAACTTGAGAGGATGAATAAAAAGAAATGAGAAGAAATAATGATTTTGTTGCGGTTTCAAAGATGAAAAGGAAGCAGAGGAAAATGATGAAGAAGAGATGGGGGGAGAAGAGGAGGAATTGGATAAGGAAATGAGGAAGAAGAGAAGGGGGCAGAGGAGGAGGAGGAGATGGATGAGAAGGAAAAGAAGGAAGAGGAGGAGGAAGAATAAAGGAAAAGGAAAAGATGGAGGAGAAGGAAAAAAGAAGAGGAGAAGGAAGGAAAAGTAGAAGAAAATATAGGAGGAAGAAAGAGGCGGAAGCGAAGAGATATAAGAACGGAAAGGAGGATGAGTATAAGGATGGACATGAAGAACACGAAAAGAAAGAGAAATAAGAAAAAGAGGAGGAAACAGAGGAAAATGAGGAGTAGCAGGATGATGATGTATGGGAGGCAGAGAAGATGAATTATATGGGAGAATGAGGAAGAGAAGCAAAGACAAGAAAGAAAGTAACAAACAAACAAAGCCATAGATCCAAGAAAGCAAAATTACGGGACAGAAAAGCAGCGATTTATCGACACGCTTCAGCGAAACGATTCCTGGCCACTTTATTGCTTGTTCGCCTTCTTTCTTATCGGGGAAGCGAAGGAAGAGGAAATAGCAGGAAGAGAAATGAAAGAGACTCGGTCACGCACATTTTTTTTTTTTTTTTTTTTTTTTGAATAAACCAACTTTTTCAAAAACAAATTCTTCAATTCATAACTAAACAAGCTATATCTAAAAAGATTTCAAATCTATTATATCAGACACTTCCTTTACATTCCTAAATTAAAGTAGATAAACGAACATACCCCCCCCCCCCCCATCCCCTTGTTGGATACATACACAGACGCACAGGCGTTGGACACATACACACAGACAAACACTAATAATGATAAACACACATAAACAGAAACACAAATGCACACATACACATGCACACACACACACACACACACACTTACACACACACAAACACAAATACAAACATACACACCCACACGCGCGCGCGCGCGCGCGGTCTATTACTCACCCGGACGGCGCCGGAGCCTGCAACAATGGTGGGCAGAATTCGCTTACCTGGAAAGACACAAAAGGAAAGGCGGTTATTTCGTAGACAAGAGAAGATCACTTACTATTATTAAGACTTAGAGATAGGCAGAGGACATGAAGAAAAGGAAAGGAATCCGTTGTGTCTGCTTGCGTGATGGAGGCTGCATAACCTCTGCTTGAACTGAGGGAAATCTCTGCTTGCCTGATGGGCGGGATTTATGTGATTGAGCTCTTGTGATTGCATGATTTTGTTTTCATTTTTTGAATTACATGATTTCTGCTGGTAGCATATGCATGATCTGGGCTTGCCTGTTGAGATCTTTTGGATTTAAATGTCAGTTATTGTGATTGCATGACTTCTATTTGCATGGCGTGGATTGTAAGATCCCGGCTCGTAAGATGTAACGTGCATAATTTCTGCTTGCATGATATCGGCAGCATGATCCTTCACATCTGTTTGAAAGCAGAAGCAATGGCAGAATGCGTTGCTGCATGACAAGTGCGCCGCGGGAGACCTGAAGCGAGCGATAGTGAGTTAGCGGTAATGGGTGTGGTGTTGACTTGCTATTGTTAGAAACCGAGGAGTTACACGCAGGTGTTGAATGAGATAATTGCTGATTGAATGAAACGAGTGTTTAATGCTCCCTTTAGTTTAGTGTTGATTTATCAAGGTAAGTAAATATTACCGGTATATACTTTTTCGAAGAGAAAACACAAATTCAAAATATTTCCCTCACCAAGCTTTTAAAAAGAGCAATGATAAAAGAACGATACAAAACTATAAAGAAATTAAACGGCTAAAGTGTTATAAATCACCACGCCTAGTGTAGCCCTTGTGGAGCGAATGGAGTTCTGATTAACTCTTAACAAAGCTATCAGAGGGACGCTGGCTCGGTGCTGCTAATTGCAAGGGTCAAGCATGAAAACAACGCAGGGCTTTCGGGAACAGCACTCGCTGTGTTTCTTTCCGTTGACGTATTGCCTCTGTTTTCCTTTCGCTCCATGGCGATGGAAAAGGAGGAGGAGGAGGAGGAGGTGGAGGTGGAGGTGGAGGCATAGGCGGAGGCGGAGGCGGAGGCGGAGGTGGAGGTGGAGGTGGAGGTGGAGGTGGAGGTGGAGGTGGAGGTGGAGGTGGAGGTGGAGGTGGAGGTGGAGGCGGAGGCGGAGATGGAGGCGGGGGTGGAGAAGGAAGAGGAAGAGGAGGAGGGAGAAAAGGAGGAGGTGGAGGAGAAGTAGGAAAAGGTAGGTGGAGGAGGAGGTAGTGGAGAAAGAGGAGGAGGAAGTGATGGTGCTGGAGATGGACGATGAAAGCGAATAGGAGGAAAAGGTGGAGGAGATGGAGAAGGAAGAGGTGAGGAAAAGGAGGAAAGGAAAAAAATAGAGAAGGAGGATACGGAAGAATAAGAAGGGGAAGAAAGAATGGAAAAGCATTGAAGGTTCGTTTTATAGGGAAACGTTAAAACGAATGATCTATATGTTGCGTTTGACCTAGAATGGAAACCCGAGAAAAGAAAAGAATGAAAAAAAAGAAAGGAACGAAGAGAAAATTAATGGAGGAAGAAGAAGAAAAACTAGAATTGTCTTTTCTATGAGATGCCATAAAAAATTGCCAACAAAGGCAAAACGTCATATTTTTCACATCTCTCCTTGGCGGATTGACTTGTTGCCAGGCGATGGGTGAGAGGGAGTCATCAGGAATATGTATTTTTTTTGTCTAAAATAGGAGGGCATGTATGCGAGTGTTTTTTTTTTTTTTTTTTTTTTTTGTATATGTGCGGGGGATGATTATATGTTTGTGTGGGTTTTTGTTTTAGCTTTACTGTGTGTTTGTAATTATGCGTTTGTGTGTTTGTTTGTATGTGTGTGTGTGTTTGTGTGTGTTTGTATGTGTGTGTGAGTGTGTGTGTGTGTGTGTGTGTGTGTGTGTGTATGTGTGTGTGTGTGTGTGTGTGTCTGTGTGTGTGTGTGTGTGTTCATATAATTTTCTTTTCTTTCTTCAGCCGAAAAGGGATTCAAATTCAAGAAAATTCTCGTGTTCTCCTTCGAGCGGACTTCCATCGCGGGAGAAGAAAATGGTTTTGTTTCGTATATCGACAATCGATGCTATTGTAAACGTTTTTTCCAAGTTGGTAATTTATTTCCCTTTATGAACGATACATTTTATGTCGCTTTTACACTTTATTGCTGGGGTCTGGGCTCCCTTGGCCCTGTTTAGCTGAGTGATATGATAACATATTGCAGGGTAAGCCTATAAAGAAACATGGCGAGATGAGGGTGAGACTCCAGTAATGAATATCATATAAGTAATATTGGTGATGGAGGCAAGATATTGCACATGACAGAATCTAAAATCATTAATTAATCTAAAGGCCATATGCCATAGGTGAGGTATATTCTACATATGGAAAATTTCGAAGAACAGAAAGCGAAAAGGATGCCGGAGTAGATAGAGGTCCGTTTAAATCAAATGTCTTTGGCCGAGTCTTTTCACGCTGTACTTGCATGCCCTGAGGTTGTGCAGCGTCTTAGAAGAGGTCTTGTACTTCGCTTGCGCTTTGTTCGCTACATTTTGTACCCTTTTTCAACCCGAAGAACTCCCTCGCAGGTAAACACTAACGGCTATGCTAATGCAGGCTTACGCACCCAAATTTATACATGCACACATACCCATGTACTCACATGTACACTTTTACACAGATACGCATGTAAACACTTTTGTTCCATACAAACACGTATGCTGTAGAAGTAAGCTCAGGTGAATCGTACTCATAAATAAGCGCGTCAACACACAAACATAAAGGAATGTCAAGTATCTGTGTTGAATACATAGCCAGTCTGTCCCATTCATGACTGAGGAACAGTGGTCTCTTTATACTCATCCCTGTGTTGCGTTCTCACTTGCGTTCTCTTTCTGTGGACATGATCCAAACATACATTTTTAAAAACTTCTCTTGTACAGATGTGTCAATGTGCTAACACATTCTTATAGATAATCGCATACGGACATCTATACAACCACATTTACAAACACATTAAAACACCCATCCATACACGCGAACACACACACGTACACACAAATAAACAGCGCGCGAACATACCTATATATACACTCACACAAACACATACACACATAGACGCACGTACACTAAAACACAAACATTTACATAGATGTTATGCACGAGAGTACCCACGCCTGGTCCATTAAAGTAGAGCAGACAGTAACTCTGAGTATACGGGGAATATAGCGTACGAAGCGTTGAAACCACGAGAGTAGAAATGAGTTTGAGAGAAAGGGGGAGGGGGTGTACACTAGCACAAAGAGAGAGGGGGGGGAGAGGGGGGGGAGAGAGAGAGAAAGAGAGAGGGGGGAGGGAGAGAGAGTGAAAGAGAGAGAGAGAGAGAGAAAGAGAGAGGGAGAGAGAGGGGGGAGGGAGAGAGAGTGAAAGAGAGAGAGAGAGAGAGGGAGAATGAGAGAGAGAGAGAGAAGAAAGAGAGAGAGGGGGGAAGAGAGAGAGAGGGGGGAAGGGAGAGAGAGGGAGAGAGAGAGAGAGAGAGAGAGAGAGATGGGGGGGGGTGTTGGGAGGTGAAAGGGATAGAGGAAGAGAGGGGGGGGGGGGGATAAAGACATACAAACTGACAGACACATACAAAGAGTTCAATGCCTACACACACATCCACACACAGGCGCCTGCAGGTACGTGTCCCCAGATGTATGCGCATGTATCCTGGCAGGAATAATTGGAGCGACGCGGGGATCAGGCCAGCACAAAGATTAGGCTGATTAGCCTGCGAATGAGGTTCCTCTGAACGGCGAAGGTGAGGTCCAGGACAAGACCAGCTGGGTCTGAGACTTCTGAACGGGGAGAGACAGGGAGACAGAGGGGGAGGGAAGGGGAGGGAGGGAGGGAGAAGAAGAGGCAATGGAGGAGAAAGAAAGAGAAAGATGAATGGAAGCTTGGGATGGGGGCAGAGGAAGAGGAAGAGAGACAGAGAATCTTTTTTTGGTTTGTGGCAAAGCAAAACAACTCACATGCCATAGAAACAAACAAGCAGAACAATGCGCAGAAACACAATGGAAAGCAAACACACGTTCTTGTAGTGTTTGGGAATAGTTGTGTTTGGAATTTCGTTTTAACTCCAATGGCATTGCTTTCCCTGTGATGGCATAGCTTTTTGTATATTGGTATATTTGTTGCCATTGCATTGCTGCAGCTGTGATGATACTGCAGCGGTATTGCTACTGACCTAAATGCTGCAAATTTGGTTGTTTCTTTTTTCTATGGCTTATAAATTTGATTGTAGAAAAGAACTTTTAATGTTATGATGTAACATTCAAATATTTTTCAGAATACATATAAATCACATGTTGAAAGGGAATTGAAATTTCTTTAATGGAAATTCAACCTATACAAATATTGTTTTTTCATATCTTATATTTCATTTCAATATAAAATATCATTTCAAACATTTCGAATCACTATATAGGGTATGATAAATTTACATGTAAATATTCATACATATATAGATACTGTACATATGTGTGTGTGTGTGTGTGTGTGTGTGTGTGTGTGTGTGTGTGTGTGTGTGTGTGTGTGTGTGTGTGTGTGTGTGTGTGTGTGTGTGTGTGTGT
>BOPN01007750.1:15000-22500 GCA_017312705.2 Penaeus japonicus | reverse complement strand
ACACGCACACACACACGAACACACACACACACGACACACACACACACACACGAACACACACACACGAACACACACACACACACACACACACGAACACACACACACACACGAACGCACACACACACACACGAACATACATACACACACACACGACACACACACACACACACACACACACACGAACACACACACACACACGAACGCACACGAACACACAAACACACACACACCGTCATCTGACAGCTGACGCCGCTGGCGCAAAAGTTGCGACCTCCTCGATGTAAAACAACGCACAGACACACATACACACAAGCTGGCAAGAGTACCGTCTTCTTTACGCAGTGTCACGTCCCCCCCTCCCCCCCGCATATATATATATATATACATATTTATATGAAATAAATGTTTCTGATATGAAAAAACAATGAAATTCTTATTTCGAACTAAAGAAGATATCTAATCGTTACTGAGTCCCATTGGTGGGGATCTGCCTTGAAAACATTTTTGTTTCGTAATGAATCTGCTATGCCATCTCTTCGCGATGTAGGCGGCTCTGCATTTAGGGGCCTGCCAGGGAAAGATAGTTTGTTTTTTGTTTTACGAATAAGCAAAGCAATTACAATCTTTATATACCTCCAACATGCTTCCTAAAAATGTTTATTGAATCGGTTGCATTTCAAGCTGTAGAGCTGATAGGATATTTGTTGGTTTAGGCTGATATGGTGGCACTGATCCATGTGATTTTCTTCCGATGTTTTCCATAAGGGATCTTAACCAATTGTGTTTGGCGACGTTTGAAATCCGGGAGCTTCCCTCTTTGTTGGAGAACAGCAAGCACCACTCCCATTCCCTAGAATATTGCTGCTTCCACTTCACCAGTTCAGCTCAGTGAGGTTTGCGAACTAACTTTCACTCGGTCTGTGAGGCCCTTTCATTTCTTACATATGTTTCAATCTGACTCATCTGATCATCTTTATTGAATCATGGTGTGGTGGCCAAAAAGCCTTACGCTCTCGAGTTCAACGGAATATCGCCCTATACCCATAGCGATTTCGAGTGACTATTGATTCGTTGTATTTCTTCGTGTTGCCATTGTTCGAAACTGCTGCCGGCGTCCCGATTTCGTCTTCGTAAGCGGCTTCGTGCTTGGGATCCCCTTCGCATGTTCATGATCTCAAGGTGTATGGCAAGAGTCTCATGCTATTGTAATTGACTTTAGTGATGCATTTGATT
The DNA here is from genome assembly GCA_017312705.2 of Penaeus japonicus. Classification (NCBI taxonomy): domain Eukaryota; kingdom Metazoa; phylum Arthropoda; class Malacostraca; order Decapoda; family Penaeidae; genus Penaeus; species Penaeus japonicus. The sequence continues at coordinate 21,267 of BOPN01007750.1, read as the reverse complement.
TATTTCGACTTTAGTGATGCATTTGATTCATTTCACCTTGAGCCCCTCCTGCATAAACTTTTTGGAATCGGTGACAATACCTTTAATGATTTCAAAGACTTTTGTCTAATTGTGTCGAACGTGTCTCTGATGCTTCACAGGGTATTTTGACTCTTATTGTAAATGGGCAACAACCTTGAAAAATATATATTTCTAACGCAAATGATAGCTGATTACGTGCTTCATCAATATAAGTTACTGCTTCTTTGCAAAGAGATCTTTAAAAATAATTGTTATCTGGAGTCATTTGTGGGCTAAGAGGCTTAATGCCAGGAAAAACATTTCCAACATTAAATGCAGATCACGCACCAGTTTTCGTCCTCATCTTGATTTTTTTTTTTTTTTTTATGAATGATCGGCTACAAAATGCTGAATTTCTAAAACTGTTGGATGTTACATTAAATCCTCAACTGACTTTCGAGATATGCTTTCAGTGTATTTCGTTAACTACTTCACAAAAATTAGGTCTACTTCGGATATGTAAAACGAATGGGTTTGACACTACTGTTCAAATATCATTTTTCAATTATTCTGCCACTTTGAGTTCACTGGTCTGGATGTCTGCAATTGACTGCCATCATAAGTTGCATAATTTACCATTCAATTTAGATTTTAAAAATTGCTACCTAGCTGTGTTTTTATTGAAATTGCCTACAGCTAATTTCTTAATAATTCATAAGATTTAATGTTAAGCATCTTTTATAATCTCAGTATCCTTCGTGCTTTATTCATGTTCTGCTTTAGAAATGATCTGACGATATATGAGTCTGTTCTGACACCGGCATACTATCGCCCCGGACAAAATACCAGACGCTTTGTTCCTGTTATGATTAAATTCTGGAGCACGACGCCCAATCGTATAATTCAGCTTGAGAGTATCTCTAGATCCTTCGGTCTGATACCTTCTGTTACTCATTTTCATAAATCTTTTCGTGCTATCAACTTTAATATTATTTGATTCTGATGAACAAAGATGAATTCTTCGAGCACAATGAATATAAAAATAAAAAGTATAAAGAAACCTTTTTGTAATAAAAAAATATTTTCTTTCGGAAACTCTATATTCTATGTCCCATTAAATTCAAAGTCATGAATAACTTTATTACAACACCAAAATAAAACAAATGAAACACAAATAGATGATTGCTTCTAATTCTACATTATGACATGGTTTACCGACTGGGTCTTGCTACGCCGCATCTGTAAATTAGACTCTCCCTCTCTCTCTCTCTCTCTCTCTCTCTCTCTCTCTCTCTCTCTCTCTCTCTCTCTCTCTCTCTCTCTCTCTCTCTCTCTCTCTCTCTCTCTCTCTCTCTCTCTCTCTCTCTCTCTCTCTCTCTCTCTCTCTCTCTCTCTCTCTCTCTCTCTCTCTCTCTCTCTCTCTCTCTCTCTCTCTCTCTCTCTCTCTCTCTCTCTCTCTCTCTCTCTCTCTTTCTCTTTCTCTTTCTCTCTCCCTCTCTCTCTCTCTCTCTCTCTCTCTCTCTCTCTCTCTCTCTCTCTCTCTCTCTCTCTCTCTCTCTCTCTCTCTCTCTCTCTCTCTCTCTCTCTCTCTCTCTCTCTCTCTCTCTCTCTCTCTCTCTCTCTCTCTCTCTCTCTCTCTCTCTCTCTCTCTCTCCCCCTCTCCCTCTCTCTCTCTCTCTCTCTCTCTCTCTCTCTCTCTCTCTCTCTCTCTCTCTCTCTCTCTCTCTCTCTCTCTCTCTCTCTCTCTCTCTCTCTCTCTCTCTCTCTCTCTCTCTCTCTCTCTCTCTCTCTCTCTCTCTCTCTCTCTCTCTCTCTCTCTCTCTTTCTCTCTCTCACTCCATATCCTCCAGATCTCCCGTGTTCCATTTCCTTCTCCCTTCTTGGGCCCGAAGGACAATTATCCGACACATAAGCTACTTGCAACCCCAGAGTACCCGACCCTTTTCCGTCTGCGAAAGGAACACAGAATTTAGCTCTCGTACAACCATTGTGTCCCAAAAGATTACGAAGAAGGGAAAAAAAAGGACATTTTTGTTCCCCCTTTTATTGAGGCACATACAAAAGGCTCCGACTTTTATTTGCTCGGAGGTAGAGAGGGTTCTTTGATCCTTACGTATATTTTCCTGGGAATCCTTACTGACTAGTCTTTGACACGTCCGCTAAGTGTCTACGATGGGGGGGGGGGGGAGGAGATCTTTTTCTTGTGTCCTATTCTTCGCCTTTTTTCATTTGGTTTAATCATGGTAGTAACAGTAACTACACTACTGCTAATAACGATATCCCATTATGTTATTGCTATAGATAGTATTGTTATTATTCTCCTTATCATTATGATTGTCGTTGCTGTTTTTATCCTTTCAGTTATCTTTTCCCTTATTATTGTTATTGTAGTCATAATAATGATGATGATAATGGTCATTATAATAATTGCTGTTGTTATCGTTATTGTTATCTATATTATCATTATTATTATTATCATTATCGTCAACAGTATTATTATTGTTGTTGTTATGGTTGATGTTAATATCATTGTTTTCATTATCATTATCATTATTAGTTGTTGCTTTGTGTCGTTTTCATTATCATTTGATTGCCAATATTACCATTATCATTGCCATCATTATCATCACCATTAAATTCTTTATCCTTATTTATCTTATTAGGAACAGCGAGGAGGAAGCCACGATATGCTACTTTCGGAATTTCTGCTCCGCTAGCTACTGGAATTAGCCCATTTAAGTTAATTTTCTTCTTCGTGGAAACAATGCTAAAGAGGAAGAATACGGAGAAGAACATGGTGGTGGAGGAGGAGGAGGAAGAAGACGAGGAGGAGAGAAGAAGGGAAGAAGAAGGAGGAGGAAGAAGCGGAGAAGAACACGAGATAAAAGAGAAGGAAAGGAAGAAGAAGAAATAAGAGGAAGGAAAAGATGGATGCGGAAGAAGAAAGAAAGAAGTGGAAGATCAAGAAAGGGATAAAAAACAAACAAACAAAACAAGGAGAGGACGAAGAAGAACAGAGTAGAGAAGAAAAAAACTGCTATTTACTTCACATGACCAACACTGTTTATTTGCTCTTTTATTTTACAGTAACAAAAGGTTTTCATTTCTTTCGATCAGTGAAATTAGCCCTTACAGACAATCTTTATTGCGGGCAACCAATTTCAGGAAATGAAAAAAACGCTATTGCTGTTTCATTCCATTACTCCACTTTCCTCGAAATTCCATTGCCTTTGGCTTCTCTTTCCTCTAAAATCCACTTCTCACTATTCTACTCTCCCCTAAATTCCACTCGTGCTGCTCCACTCTCCCCTAAATTCCACTCGTGCTCCTCCACTCTCCCCTAAATTCCACTCGTGCTCCTCCACTCTCCCCTAAATTCCACTTGTGCTACTCCACTCTCCCCTAAATTCCACTCGTGCTACTCCACTCTCCCCTAAATTCCAATCGTGCTCCTCCACTCTCCCCTAAATTCCACTTGTGCTACTCCACTCTCCCCTAAATTCCACTCGTGCTACTCCACTCTCCCCTAAATTCCACTCGTGCTCCTCCACTCTCCCCTAAATTCCACTCGTGCTCCTCCACTCTCCCCTAAATTCCACTCGTGCTCCTCCACTCTCCCCTAAATTCCACTCGTGCTCCTCCACTCTCCCCTAAATTTCACCTCCGCCTCGTTCGCCATATCACCACGCGTCCGTTATGTCCGTTGAATTACCAGCGAAAAACACGATTATGGCGTCCTGCCTACTAATGCTAACCTAATTATTTCAGCTCCACTTTTGTAGATTCTTTCCTGTCAATACGTCGGTTTCACAAAGGCTTCGGTAGGAATTACGGCGGGCAATAATATTTGTCACTTAGGGCGCCTGGGGTTCTTGAATAATAGATGTGGCGGTTGAGCTTATTAGGATTAGCTTTGTGCTTTGTGACTATGTACTCTGGTTCATTTTTCTTTTCTTTTTTTTGTACTGGAATATGAAAGAAAAAATGCGGAATTATATCATTGTCAAAAAAGGCGACTTTATCTTACAAATAAGTAGGATAAAAAGGATTTAATATTTCTTATCAGATTGTCTATAACTCGAAATCCGAAACAGGTGAAAAATTAAGTATAGAAAACAAGAAAGCTTGTATTTCCCTGTAGAGATGGGTACATCGACGGCCAAGGTCAGGAGGTCAAGTGAGTTCAACATGCGACACGTGTCGCGTGAAACCTATGTTGACCTACTTTCGCCCCATCTGTCCTTTCCGGAGATCTGGAGATAGGAATGACGGTTCTATTGTTATGATTTCTGGATAAATCACGAAAGGAAAAGGGTTTGTGACGGAAAGTAGAAATGACCGAAATATTACAGAAGTTAGTCTACATTATTGATTTATTTTCCATATTTCTATTCTCTCGCTCTCTATTTCTCTTTCTCTCTCTCTCTCTCTCTCTCTCTCTCTCTCTCTCTCTCTCTCTGTTTGTATGCATGTGTTTGTTTGTGGCTGTGCATATATAAGTCTACGCTCTCGGTTCTGTCTGTTTGTCTTTTTTCTAGATATCAATTACCTTCACTTTAACCACTGGATTAATCTATCGTATAAATCATAAAGAGAGATATATAGAAGGAACAAGGGAAAAGAGCCTTTAAATTTAGTTTCACGTGTTGCCTCGCAAAAAGGCGAGTTGCTTGGCATTCATGTTCCATTGACTGCATCTTTGAATATTGCAAATATTAGAAAAATAAGCTGAAATTGACCAGTAAGCGTTCCAGTCTTAAAGACTAGTATTGAAAAACGGTAAATAAATGTTTCTCATGATCGTTTTGTTGATGTTTTCACTGCATTTAACTTTCATTCGTTGGTGTTGGGAAGGCTGTTGGTCCAACTGTTATCAGTATGAATGTTCTCGCGGTCTGTGGCTGTCTAGTTTTCTGGATTATATCTGATGTGATTACACGGGCGAATATAGCGTTGAATATCATAAGGATTAGGATAATTGCACCACGGTAATTATATTGACGATAATGATAAAGTAACAACAGTGGCAACTACAGTATTCATAATGATGATGCTGATGATGACAGTGAGATGACATGTTTGTTTGTGTGTTTGTATATATGTATATATATATATATATATATATATATATATATATATATATATATATATATTACACACACACACACACACACACACACACACACACACACACACACACACACACACACACACACACACACACACACACACACACACAGACATATATATATATATATATATATATATATATATATATATATATATATATATATATATATATATGTATATACATATATACATATATATATATATATATATATATATATATATATATCTATATCTATATATCTATATATCTATCTATCTATCTATCTATCTATCTATCTATCTATATATATATATGTGTGTGTGTGTGTGTGTGTGTGTGTGTGTGTGTGTGTGTGTGAGTGTGTGTGTGTATACACATACACACATGTATATACATTTATTCATTTATCTCTCTCTCTCTCTCTCTCTCTCTCTCTCTCTCTCTCTCTCTCTCTCTCTCTCTCTCTCTATATATATATATATATATATATATATATATATATATATATATATATATTTATTTATTTATATATATATCTGTGTATATATATATATGTATATATATATATATATATATATATATATATATATATATATATATATATATATATGTATATATATATATATGTATATATATGTATATATATATATATATATATATATATATATATATATATATATATATATATATATACATACATACATACATACATAAATGAATATACGTACACACACGCGCGCGCGCACTCACTCACGTGCCCACACAAGAAAAAAGGAAGTGAATTGAGACCAATGAGATAAAGCAGAGCACGAGCAGACAAGAGGGAACCAAACGAGTGACAGAACGCGAGCGAAGAGCGGCCGCAGCGGAGGGCCCGAGTTCCCTCGCGGGGAGGCACGAAAGCATCCCGAGATCGCAGGCGGACCGCGCGAGCCTGGAAGTGCCTGCGCGGTGCCAGGATCAAACGCCTCGGCGCTCCTGGCACTGACCTTCGCTGGCTTCTTATCTTCTTTCAATTCTTTGTCTCCTTCTTTCTATTCTTTGTCTTTCCTTTCTCCACTTCTTGTTTCTTTTAGCTGTATCTTAATTTGTTAATCATTATTTTCATGTTCTCGTATTGCAGAAGCAGGATTACTACAATCACATCTCACACATCT
>BOPN01007750.1:0-2500 GCA_017312705.2 Penaeus japonicus | reverse complement strand
ACGTTCGTAGATTCTACATCTCCCTTCGTGTAATCGCATACCCTCACAAGATTTCTTCATCTCTTAGCACCTGTCTTTCTTTTTCACTCTTATCCTTTTTCCTATTGCTTTCATTGTTTTCTTCCACAACCTTTTTCTTATCAGTTTGTCTTTCATTGTTTTCCCGGCATGTTGTTCGGTGTGACTTCTTGCCAGGTCAAGAGACTGATAGGTCAAAGGTTAAGGCGTCACGAATCTGACTGAAATGCTTGGCAGTTTGCCCGCCACGATCAACACCACCAAATAAGTCTCTACGTGAGCTAGCGATCGTCCGTGTGTGTGTGTGTGTGTGTGTGTGTGTGTGTGTGTGTGTGTGTGTGTGTGTGTGTGTGTGTGTATGTGTCTGTGTGTGTGTGTGTGTGTGTGTGTGTGCTGTTAAGAGAAGGGCCTCGGGGATTGAAGCTGTTAATGTATTTGTATTTTTATTGTTATCTGTTACTTCGTGCATACACCTATGCGCACATACATACAGAAAGAGAGAGAGAAAAGAGAGCAAAAGAGAGAAGGGGGAGGCAGGGGAATAATGGGCATAGCCGTACTGACAAGTTCAGTCACTTCAGGCAAAAGTTAATATTGGCAGTTAATCTATGAACATTAGCTAATGAATGCAAGCATATCAGTGCTCCGCGCCATGCTCTCCGTCTCCCCATGGACCTAAAAAAGAGGCTGGAGATCCTAGTTTGCAATGAGCCAAGTCCGATTACCGCTAAGCAATTCATTATCCTCTAAAGGCCCTGGAAATAGCCAGTTGCGAGAGCAGGACAAATAGACTCAGCTGATGATTGTTTGCCCTACAAAACTCTGGGAAGGAAACAAACATTATCCGCAATGCAAGCACAGCTCTTGAGGTTTTCTGGTCTTCGATGAGGCTAACCGCTTGATTCTATTAATGAGCGAATTAACGATTTCCTTCTCTAGGACGGAGAAGGTAAGGAGGGAGAGAGGAAGAAGGGAACGAGAGGAGGAATTTGATCAAATGTGAAGCTATATGGTTTTCTTTTTTTAAGTGCTCTTCTATTGCTCTTTTTTTTTTTTTTTTTTTTTTTTTTTTTTTTTTAGGAATTAAAAGTAGGACCCACTCCTCCTTCTTCCATTTCCCTTTTGCCTCACACTGCCCCTTGACATCAAAAAATGAAATAATATGTAAGATACAAAATGGAAAAAGGACAAATTTCACAACCCGCCATAAAACAAAACAGAGTACCAGGAGAGGCCCCTTGAACTGCAGGTATCTCCGGGTGGTGCAGAGGTGTTGCAGTCGCTAATTCGATATGCTCCCTCCGTCGACAACGCTCCATGGTTCGCCTCTTCTCTTAAAGTGCTAATTGCCAATTTCTTGTTTTTTCCCCTCAGAAACGTAAGTTTGATTCATCGTGATATTCTTTATCTTGCAAACTGCAAAATAACACCATCGGCTTCTTGGATCTTCTAGCGATTTCGGCTAAGATCTGCAAGAATTTCGGACTTGTTCAAGACCTCACAATGTGTTGCTGAGTTTAAAGAGAAAACATTGCGCAAAGGGTCAAGCTTGCAGAAATGATTAGGCTTGCGGAAAAGATTGAGCTTGAGAGGAGCATAAAGCTTTTGCAAAATGTCAATCGTGTGGAAAAGATTTAGCTTAGGAAGGAACTGAAATTACGAAAGGTGAGTTTGGGAGCCAAAGGCCCACATTTTTACAGCCCTGCAAAGCGATCCTGAGTTTGAGACAACATGAAATAGAAAGAAATCCGACACTGCAGCAAGAAGACAACCACAAGAAGTCAGCCTCAGACAACTGGCTGAAGGGCTGAGTTCGAAGAGGGGTCGAGCTTGCAGAAGGGATTGAGCTTGAAAAGATAGAGCTTCTCGAATGATGAGAGCTCTCGGAAGAGGTCGAACTTGAGGAAGGGGTCACAGATGTGGAAGGGTTAAGATTGCGGAAAAGGAGATAGTTTCGGAAGAGACTGAGGGAAAGATCGAGTTAACGGAAAGGGCGTGTCTATGGAAGGGTAGAGCTTGTAAAATGAGTCGAACTTGTGGAAGGGCTGAAGGCGGCGGAAGGGTGCAGGAAGAGCCAAGAGATCAAGCTTGCAGAAGGCTAGATGTCGGAGTCCAGTTTGGCAACCGAGGAATTCACATAGTGCACCCCCCCCCCCTTCCTTGTTTTTCACCTTCGAAATAATTTTCTCATCTCGCATTTATGATAACTGCCTTAGGGAGAGAGAAAGAGATAGAGAGAGATTAGTGCATATATGAATATACATACATATAGATCGATAGGTAGATAAATAGATAGATACATAGATAGATACATAGATAAATAATTATATATATACATATATATGTGTGTGTGTGTGTGTGTGTGTGTGTGTGTGTAGAACGATAGATAGATAAATAGATAGATAGAAAGATGTGTGTTTATATATATATATATATATATATATATATATATATATATATATATATATATATATACACACGT
>BOPN01007749.1:47500-50988 GCA_017312705.2 Penaeus japonicus | reverse complement strand
TATATATATGTATATGTATATATATATATGTATATGTATATGTATATATATATGTATATATATATGTATATGTATATATATATGTATATATATATATATATATATATATATATATATATATATATATATATATATGTATATATGTGTGTGTGTGTGTGTGTGTGTGTGTGTGTGTGTGTGTGTGTGTATTTATATATATAAACATATAAACATAGTGAGACGTATATAGAGAAAATATACATACACACTCTATAAGTCAAATCAGTTTGAACAAAAATAATAATCCATACCCACCATTCCCCTAACAAACACACAAACACACACACACAAACAGCACCAAAGCATAAACTCCTTATCTTAGATTAAGTTCTGGTTTACACACACACAGTGGTGGCGGCGCAGAGACATTGGAAGTCCAGCCGCGACGGAAAACATTTTTCTTCACTGCATTTTCCAGCCAAGTTATCTCATCGCTTGGTTATGCAATGCAGCTGGAGATTAAGACGAGATATAGACCCTCAATTACGGCTGTTATGAATTTCCAAAGTGCGGAAGATTTTCTCTCTCTCTCTCTTTGTCTCTCTCTCTCTCTATCTCTGTCTCTCTCTCTCTATCTTTGTCTCTCTCTGTCCTTCTCTCTCTCTCTCTCTCTCTCTCTCTCTCTCTCTCTCTCTCTCTCTCTCGCTCTCTCTCTCTCTCTCCCTCTCTCTTGTTTCTTTTCTTTTTGGGGGTGGTACCTTTTCATATCTTATCTCTTTAGTTTATTTCTATTTTCTGCCTTGTTATTTTTTTCTTCTGAAAAATTTCATCCACAGTTTTAGGTTCGGGACTGGACTATTCTTGAATTATCTGGGAAAGCTAAAGCCTTGTGTACACATATATGTTAATATTTAATTTATATATATCTATATAGATATAATATATATATATATATATATATATATATATATATATATATATATATATATATATATATATATATATACATACATACATACGACAAAAAAGCAACCAAAACCAAAACAACCTACGAAAGAAAAGTCAGAAGAGAAAAATGAAGATACATTTAGAGCATAAAGGCTCTTTATATACAATCTAGAAGAAAAACAAGAAAATGATCCTAAAATCAGGAAAACAAATAATATGAAATAGATTAATGATATAACAAAACTGAAGCTCAATGAAATTTTCAAAGTTGAGATATGGATAAGGATAAGCCAGATTTGCGGAGCAGATGCTACGCCGGGCTTGTATGCACTGAGGCGAGCCCGCCTGTGTCAGCGTGTGCTGACTCGTGAGAGAATGTGCCAACGAGTGTTGACTCGATCTGAGCTTGGTCCTTACCCAACGCAGTGCCCAGCCACGTCAGTAACCGCCAGGTGACAGTGGAAACTCACGAATTTGGACGGGACTCGATCTGCCGACCACGGGGATGTGAAGTCGACACGCTACCAATGAGCTACCAGACGGCTCAAAGTTGAGAGTGCCTTTAGAGAAGGCATATGTTTAAAGAAGGCTTTGAGACCAAGGCCAATTAAGGTCAAATTAGAAAATTAACAACAAAATTGGAAACTGATTGGAAAGAATATGAAACAAAGGGAAACTGAAGAATATAAAGAAGCATGGATATCACCAGACTTGAGCTATGAAAAAAGGCAAAGTCAAAAGACTTTGATAAATAGAGACAAAAGAGCTATACATTATTTTATACAGACCTCCTGGAATAACAGAAACATCTTTCAATGAATCACTAGGCATTATTAGTAATTACATTGCGAATACAAGGGAAATTGAATCTATTATAATACTTGGCGATTTTAATTTCCCATTTATCGATTGGGAAACAAAGAAAATAAAAGTAGGAGCAAATGCCACTAAAGATGAAAGACAACAAGCGAGAATGCTTTTAGATTTTTAAGAAAATTTTTACCTAAACCAAATCATCAAAATTCCAATAAGGGATAAGGATCAGCTACACAGATGCTATACCGGGCTTGTATGCACTGAGGCGAGCCCATCTGTGTCAGCGTATGCTGACTCGTGTGAGAGAATGTGCCAACGAGTGTTAACTCGATCTGAGCTTGGTCCTTACCCGCCGCATTGCTCGATCTGCCGACCACGGTGATGGCTTATCGGCACGCTATCGACTGCACTACCTATCGGCTCCAACAAGGGAGGAAAATATACTGGACCTTGTTTTTATTAGCACAGGAGATGTACACAACATATCAACTTATACAGCTCAGTCAGACCAAACATAATTGAAATCACAATGCATAAGTTAAAAACTCAGAAAATACAAAAAACAAATAGCCGAAGCAGAAAAGTCTCAAATCTTTAAACTTTAGCCACATTCAAATAGATAGGAAAAAAAATAAATGGAACACTAGAAGAGTCACTGAAAGATATTGAGGTCCTCTTAACACCAAATGATATACTAATGAATCTTTGCAATGCATGTGAAGATGTTTGTAAAATGTGTGTGCCCCCCCCCCCAAAAAAAAAAAAAAGCAGAAACAAGAATATTATACCAAGAGATCGAAGGATCATGTTAAGAAACAAGAAAAATAAGGTTAACAAATTAGATAAAAAAACAGATCATGTCAAAAGAAAGGATCAAAGCAGAGATAAGGCTATTAATAGATAAATTAAAACTGTCTTTAACTAACCAAAAAGCAGCCGAAGAAAAAAAGAACTGTGAAAACTATAAAACAGAATGCAAAATATTCTTTCTCTTATGCAAACAAGTTAAAGAGAGAATATATATTGGTCATTTTGAGAATAATGGTGCATTTGTAACTGATTTAAAGGAAATGGCCGAATTACTCAAATTGCAATATGAAGAAGTCTATCCCAAGAACAGAAATATTAATATCAGACCCACAACATTTTGGTATGATTAGTGATGAAGATGAATGTCTCACTGACTTTATATTCAATGAAAAAGATATTCTTGAAGCAATAAGTGAAATCTCAACAAACTCAAAATCCTAATCATTCTTAATAAAAGGACCTAAATTGTTTAATAGCATACCGAAGGATATATGAAACCTAAATCAGTGCAGTGTAGAAGTGCTTAAAGGAAAACTTGATAAATGGCTACATTCAGCCCCAGATGAACCACCAATCCCATCCCACATCAAATTCAGTTGCTTGCAACGGCCCTATAATGAGCTATTATTAGAGCTCATGCTGTAACTACCCTCAAGTAAGTATTTATATATATATATATATATATATATATATATATATATATATATATATATATATATATATATGTGTGTGTGTGTTTGTGAGAAAGATGATAGAATGCAGTAACGCATTTCATATAGAAATCTTTCTCACATAGATATAACCTCGGTAACCTGATTTCTGATTTCGTTACTGCCGAGTGCCCGTGGGAATTGTCTGTAAAACCTCATTATCACAGCTCTGCTATGAGCTAATAGGAAATTTCCATGATGGTTTGTTAGGCAATTGTTAGACAA
>BOPN01007749.1:37500-42500 GCA_017312705.2 Penaeus japonicus | reverse complement strand
GTACTGCGCAGACGGGAACCAGCTAAAGTTTTGCATTTTTTAGGTTAATTACTGGCTGAGCCCCAAACCCTCAAAAACCCATATACCACAAAACAGTTGACTGGTGCTCACTATCTGTTTCTACCAAGGATGGTAGACAGCAGCTTGCTAAATCCCCATAAATTTTCTAAAAAAGTGGAGAGCTCTCTCAGATGTTTGTTTACATCCAACCATGGCGCAGGAGAGAGGATCAGAAGTGGCGTATCGCGGCTTTCGAATTATACTATACTTGCATTATATATAGTGCTTTTGGATTTATTTTAATTGATCCTTTTGCTAAAATAGATTAGCAGATCGAAAGAGCTTTACTTCTCTGTATGAAATATGAGTAGTAATTTTAAGACTATTGCATGCTAACAAGACTATATAACATATGCTTTACGCATATGATCATATTTATAAATCCACATGTTAGTAATATACCTCAGAAGGATAGAGATAAGCTGGATTTGCGAAGCAGATGCTTCGCTGGGCTTATGTCAGCATATGCTTGTTCATGAGAGAAAGTGCCAATGTGCGTTGACTCGATCCGAGCTTGGTCCTTACCCACCGTGCTGACCAGGATGGCGGTGACCGCCACGCGACAGTGGAAACTCACTAGCCTAGTCGGGACTCGATATGCCAGCCAAGGGGATGTGAGGTCGGCACGCAATCCATTGCCCTATTTTAGTGGCTAATATACTTCAGTTCAATATATCATTAATTACTAAATATATAAAATTGAGAAGACAGTTAAAATGAAAACAGGTTATTTTCTTTCTTTTATTTTTTCTTTTTCTTCTTATTATTTCAGCAATATCATTTTTCTGTGTTTGTGCTTGTGCACACAAATTACATACCAAAGAATAGTAAAAGTAAGGTATACATGATATTCTATTATTTGCAGCAAAGCAAATACTGTCTTGCAAAGAACATAAAACAAAGTAAAAGAAGTTACATATTTAATTCCATGCAAAAAAAAAAAAAAAAAGTGAAAAAATCAGGTAAACAAAACATGCAATCATATATTAATAGCAAACAAAACATAGGAAAGTCAGTAATCAAAAACAATATGAATTTAAAATTAACAAAGAAGCAGACATAATATCCACGCTTATTAGGCAAAAGTAAAGCAAAAGAAAAAATGTAAGTACGTACAGACGATGCTCTTAAAACTGGTGATTGACGTTAACGCCATCCAGTGAGAGAGCCGCACATTATAATCTATGTGGCCGATGACTGGATGACGTTTTTTGCTAGTATGAATAGAAGCTTGCTTATGTAGTCTTTGCCGTGGCACGGAGTTTCCACGATTGTTCCAATACTTTCCACAACTTTGCCATACTTTTGACACGAACACGCGCTCCTAGAGTACCAAAACCGGCAGGTTCTTGTCATGTAATCTCTGCGCTAGAGACTTAGAATATGACTGGGATTGTTCCAATACTTTCCACGACTTTGCCATGCTTTTGACACGAACACGTGCTTCTAGAATAACAATCGCTTCATGTCATGTGCTCTTCGCGTTATTGACTTAGAATACGGCTGTAAATGTTTTATGAATTCATTCCAAATGACAAACTCAATATATATATAATGTGTGGCGGGGTAGATTTATATCTTTTGTTTCATGTTTACTTTTTTATTTAAATAGATTTACTTAATGAGCAATAAGTTCTTTCGGGAAATCCGTTGATAGTAAATTTGTCAAAACCTTATGATCTCCGAACCTTACGAGCTGCATAATTACGGTAAATCGTAGGAGCTTTAGACACATCACCTGTTGTAGACAGCATATTAACTATCAAATAAAGAGAATGAGTTTTATTTTTTTTTTCTTGTATATTCTGAAAAAAATCTAACATATTGAGTGAACGATGGGAAAAATAACGCGAAAAAGACATGTCATGTAAGCAAACAAACGCATGCCTAGACAGGACGACGGCGGCGAGTGCGAGGTGACTCATTTCTAGCACAGTATTATATATACACACACACCATTAACTTCTGCTTGTGTGTAATTGTACATATAAGAAAGCAAATAGTCCTTTATGCACGGTAAAAAATATATAAATAAAAAATTAAAAAAACGTTATTGTAGATTAAAAAATGAAAGAGCGAGAGAACATAGATATAATCCATTAATTCATCCCCCCCCCACCCACGTACCCCTTCATTCTACTCCTCCCCTCCCTCCCACTTTTCTCTCCCTCCGGAACGCAGTGCAGCTTGTAATTGTTATTAGCATAGTCTTTCTTCGCCGGAAATTACGAATATGATTACCATGAATCCTCTCCTCTTTTTGTCCCTTATTTTTTACATCTGAAATATTTATTATATACAGTGAGTGTAATAGAAAGTGTTGTCTACACACACACACACACACATATGTGAATATACACATGAACAGAGAGAGGGAGGGAGAGAGAGAGAGAGCGCGGGAACTACATAGGGCATCGCATTAACAACAAAACAACCAAAGGGCACTTTAGTATATAGTAACTAAGATTTAAGCCACTGGTAGAAAAGCACATAACTACCGTGACATGGCGTAAAATGAATAAATTGATTCAGTAAAAAAAAAAAAAATCGAAAAGATGAATTGTGCCACTCAAAGTATTTTTTGCCCTAAGTCTACCGAAATTAAACCTAGCCAGTTCCTTGCACAGTATTTTTACAGCCTTTTGTAGCATTCTGTTACATTTGGTTCCAGTAAATCTTTGCAGGTTGCCATTGTCGTCTCCCTAAATTATCCTATTAATTTGAGAATGCTTGTAGTTCAAGATGTCCTTTACGAGTCCCTACAAGCTACTCCCTCAACATAAAAGCTGTAAATTCATATAAAAGAAGCATGGTTTGAAATAAACACTCCTTCTCTACTTTCTGTTCGATCTTTCTTTCTTTCCTCTCTTTGATCCTGTATGTATTAGGTTATCAAGTAGATGGGCGGAAACCTAGATCCATGGAAAGAAGGCAGGGGGCGGTCGCCCAAGGAACACTATTGTGCGGAAGCTCAGCAGAAGCAGACGCCAAAGCGCCCAGAAGAAAGAGCATGACCTGTTGTATCCCAGTAACCAACAGTGTAGCCAACCAGTTACCCACAAGGATGTAAGGTTGCCTGCAATATGCCCAAGGAGCAGGACCGAGTTGCAAATGTTTTGATGTCAAAAAGGACTGGAAACACAACATGCTGACATCCGGGACGTGGGACGAGAAGTGCATTACTGGAAGACTGGATGTGGAGGACGACCTGAACTAACTGAGCTGGAACGGAAAGTGTTCAGCAAAAGCAGACGCCAACAATGTGGCCAATGTTTGCCCTAAGAGGACGACATAAAGGAAAATCAGGCCAATCTGAGGTCATGCAAAAGCTCAAGCACTTTCTGCCACCACACAAGATACACCTGGTTAACCCTGCCCAGCCAAGGCCACGAGGACGCCCTAGCCATGTGATGCACCAGACACCAAAGCTAAAAAATCTACTACTTGTTCTCTTGGTACCACCAGGAATTATGTAAGTTTATTCCCCAAGCAAAACCTGATGCTGGTTCAATTGTCTCACCAGTATTGGTGACTGCTCTCAAACAACCAAATAGGAACAAACAATCACACTGTATCTGAAGAAAACTGTACAGACAGCTTTAACTAGAATCTCCCGTCATATGATGCCTGCGGTTTGCAAATGTTATACAGCGCCCAAGTCCATACCTCCCTGGAATATGCATCAATGTTAGGATGCCTGCATGAAAGACCTTGATCCTGCTGGAATAAGTTTAGTGTCCAGCTTCTCATCTGATTGACTGATTTTTCAAGACACACAACCTACATCAAAATACTACTACAAACAAAGGTAGTGGAAGTACTCATAAAAATACCCCAAAATTCTATTGCAGCCAGTTCATCTTCTATAAAGATTTTTTCACTGCTCACTAAGAAAGATGTGAACAGTATCCAGTAAAGATGCAGTGGATGTTTCATGGTACAATACCAGCTAAAACCTACGACTATATCCGTTATACCTTCGTAATACCTTCACCTTATCACTTTTACCCTATAATGTAACCATATATGTGATTGGTATTTGAATATCATTCTTAGCTTTAAGCTGGTTAACCTTGCGAAAAGTTATCCTTAGCTTACTAAATTGGGGAATCCCTATTATAGAAATAATTATATCTATAAATAAAGATGTTTGAAAGAGAGGGTAGAGTGGTTTCAATGTATAATCACCTCCATCTTCCTTCCTAGGTCCCTGAACATGGGGTCAGAGCTGGTCATCATAAATGAACTGATTGCTCCGCCATCGTCCAAAATGCCCCACGACCAGCCAGGACTGTTAAGGAGATCATCAAAGGAGTTGATCGCTGCTGATTTTTCCTGGACGGTGAGGTGGGCCACGAGGGACGACCGGTAGGCCGTAGTCATGATCAGACAAAAAGTGAGCCATGTCACTACCACGACCTGTTTGGGCAGAAAGGTTGATGTTGAATTTTGATCGTGCACTAGTGGCTATGGTAGTAAAAATTATTGTAAATATAGCAGTTTTATTACCATTGTTGTTCTCGTATTACACGATCTTCATGAAAATCTTCATTCTCAGTCTCTTATCCCATAAAACAAAGATAGAGAGAGAGAGAGAGAGAGAAAAGGAAAGTAGGGAAAAGGTAAAACGGTCACCCTTTCCGAAGCGTTCTTATGTACGGTACTCGGTGGGCCCTCCATCATGGCACCCCAGCTATACAGAATGGCGGAGCTAAGCTCAGGACTGCGCTCACTCTTGCGAGAGACCTGGCCCTTCTGCAGCAGCCACAGTATTACTCCACTGACTACTACACTAAGCATCAGCAGAACCCAGACCGCTACTGCAATCAAGAGTCAAGTTAATTGTATGTTGAAATTCTATAGACAACAGTATATCTTGACATACACCTATTGCATTTAAAAAATAAAAGTTCATATATCTTTTAATGATTTGATTAGGA
>BOPN01007749.1:12500-15000 GCA_017312705.2 Penaeus japonicus | reverse complement strand
TACATACTAGTTCACTGCTTCTAGTACCTCGCCCTGTATTTGTATTTGCTTAACTGGGGTTCGACTGTTGACCATAACTTCATTCTTTTTCATGTTCATTTTAAGGCCAGTCTTCAGACTTTCCCTATTCAAATCGCTTAGTAATTGTTGTAATTCATCTGCTGACTTGCCGAAAAGTATAATGTCATCTACAAATCTTAAATTGCTTAAGTGCTCATTCCCTATTTTAATCCCTTTCTCCTTCCAATCTAACTTCTTGAATACTTCCTCCAAGCAAGCTGTAAATAACTTCGGTGTGATGGTGTCGCCCTGCCGAACACACTTTTTTATTGGTATTTTATTGGTTTCTGCGTGGATTTTGATGGTCGCTGTGCCATCTCTATATATGTCCTCTAATAATCTGCAATATATTTCCTCTATTCCTTGCTTACGAATTGCATCTAGTACTGCAGATATCTGTACCGAATCAAATACCTTTTCATAATCTACGAATGCCATATACAGGGGCTTCCTATATTCGTTTGTTTTATCTTTTATTTGGGCTAGTGTGTGGATATGGTCTGTAGTTGAGAATCCGCTGTGGAACCCTGCCTGTTCCCTGGGTTGTTTTGAATCTAATGTACAGTTTATAGATTACTGAAAGGAGGCTTAAAGGTCGATAATTCTTTAAGTCTTTTGTGCCCCCCTTTTTTGTGTTTTACCGACGCTTAGGCATCTGCTAAAAAGATTGGCCAGTTTTACTGCCCCAATCTCTCCTGCATCTTGAATAAGATCTACACTAATGCCGTCTTCACCTGGCGTTTTTCCTCTTTTCATGCCTTTTAGTGCCCTATTTACTTTACTACTTACTACATTTGGTTTTCCCTATTCCGAGCCTCCTCTTTGTTGCCTTAAGGCTGGTGCCGGCAAACAGAGCTTCATTTATTTTTCGTATGTTTAATTTGCGTACATCCTCTTTTTTTTGTTTATCGTCTTAGTCAGCTCTGCTGATTATATCTTGTACCTGATTGATGTTATTTTCATGTCCCTATGCTGTTTCATGAGCTAATTTGTCTACCGAATGCTTACTGAACTTTTCTTTTTCGTCTTTACCCCCTATTTCAAGTGCGGCTTCCTTTAATATCTCGCAGAATTGGTCGTTCATTTGGTCTATGTCAAGATCTTCTTCGAGAGCTGAGTATCTGTTTCAGATGTTAATGCTGAATTCCGGCGCCCTGTTCTTAATGTTAATAAGATTAACGAGAGGCTTCTGTACGAGCTTATTTCGTTCCCTTCTCAGCTGTAATATTAATCTACATCTGACCAGTCTATGGTCGCTACCAACATATACTTTATTGATAATGGTTACGTCTTGTACAATGTCGCGCCTATTGGTGATTATGAGGTTGATTTCGATTTTAATGCCGGATGGTGACTTTCATGTTCATTTCCTCCCGGATCTCTTTTTGACGAATGTATTCATAATTCTAAGGGATCGAGCTTCAGGAAATTCTATTAGCCTTTGCCCTCTCTCATTTCTGGTGCCTATTCTTTGTTTCCCATCCGAGGTTTCTCCATCTTCCCTTATTCCTATCTTGGCATTAAAATCCCCCATAATCACAGTAAAATGGGTTTTTGCTCTATCGGTAGCTGCTTGCACATCTTCATAGAAGCTCTCTATCTCCTCATCACTATGATTGCCGGTAGGAGCGTATACTTGGATCATTTTTAGGTTATATCAGTTGTTTAGTTTCAGTATTACAGAAACTACTCTTTTGCTCACACTGTAGAATTCCCTAATATTCTTTTCGAGGTGCTTGTGTACTAAGAAACCTACTCCTAATTCTTGTTTGCTATCCAGGGGTTTACCTTTCCAATATAGGAAGTGACCATCATTTAGTAATTTCTGTTCTTTGCCTAGTTTTCTAACTTCAGAAAGTCCTACAATATGCCATTTAATAAATGAAAGTTCCTCAAGTAGTGTCAAAAGATCAGATTCTGTTCTCAGAGTCCTTACATTGTATGTGCACAAATTATTATTCTTGGCGGCCTGGGTCTAACCGGATATTTTTAGCACCCTCTGCTCCAGAACGATCCTCATCGCCGCTGTGACCAGATGCTCCTTCGCTTCCGGGGAATGAGGTCCGTTTTCTTGAATGGGAAATCATATTTAAGAGGGGTGGGGCCTGAGACCCCCATCTACCGGCCGTAATTGTGCATGGTGGGCGGAGTAATTTTAGTCAGGAAGCTAACTTTGATCTTCAATAACATGTTTGAGTTAGTCTCACGTGTTATTAGATCTTAGTAACCCTCGATCTATCTCATTACCTTTCAGTACTCTTATGAGAATGGACATTTGTTTATATACACGTGCAGGGCTTACACAAAGATGCATGCTTGCATGTTTATGCATGCTCCCGTGCCCGCACTTATGTACGTTTCTATATATAGATTGTGCCTGTGCATGCACAGCGTATACGCAAATAGATATACAATTATGCAATTATGCACATACTCCAAG
>BOPN01007748.1:52500-54567 GCA_017312705.2 Penaeus japonicus | reverse complement strand
ATATCTCACTCTCGCTCTCTTTCCCACTCCCTCCCTCTCTTTCCCTCTCCCTCCTTCTCTTTCCCTCCCTCTTTCACCCTCTCTCTCCCACTCTCACCCTCTCTCAACCTCCGTCCTTTTCTTTTCCCACTGTCCGACTCCTACCCTCTGTACACTGGCACCACCAGTCGAGATACAGAATAATTCTATGTAGGTATTCCCTAATGCACTGCCACCTTTCAGTACTATATCACATGAAGTCATAGTGAGATTTTGTTCTGGTATAAACTGATCCTACCACACTTTTATCAATCCTTTAAGTTCTATGAGCTCTTTTAATAACTTGCCTATGCTCACTCGAGCCGTTTTCTAACTTCACTGACTTTGCAAGCTCGTCACGTTATGTTGTTGCTATCTTCATTTCGCTTATGCAATCACACCTTTGCTTTAATTACTTCCTCACATATTATGTCTCGCTACACTCACAGCCAACCTGTATTTACTGTATCTATTTACTTCTATATTTTTCCGTGATATACGTATGTTTTTGGGGCCACCTGCTAAGGCCCACCTGTTCACTGCAGTCACCCATTTTATGTTGTCATGAGGCCAGTCTTAGTGCCTACTCTTTCACTGCAGTTACACCTTATTGAATCATATCTAATATCAATACATGTTACATGTTTACTGGAGCCAGTGACTAGCGCCCATTGGTGCCACTGCACCGGCCAATGAATTTGATAATATTTAGCTTATGGTTGAATGTCACAGCTACATGCGAAGTCTGGTGCAAATAGCTTCCAATAACCAGGAGCCCACTTGTAGGGTGGAGACATTTATTTAAGCTAGTATACAGTAGTTAAAGCATGGTTATTTCTCTGACTAAGATACGACGGGGGCCGTCTAGTAGCGTGGACCGAGCGATGTAAGGCACCGATATTGCATATTATGTGACCCAAGACACTGATTATACTTTCTATTCAATTCAGTACTATATCGCTGACAGTCTGTTTTGATCTGATGTATCCTGTTTCCTGTGTCCATTTCTGCCTCTAAACTGCAGCTGCCCCAGACAGCTGCATTTGGTAATGGAAGGCCTGAGGCACAGAAAGCCACTCAAGATTTGTACTTAAGAATTACACAGAAGGAACCCAAAGTAGATCAGATCAGAGAATCAGCCAGAGACCATGCAGTCCTCACATGCTAACCATGGGGTAGCCATGCAGCATGCAACTTGTCCTTAAGTGGCACTCGAACTGGGTCTCACATATTGCTCGGCCACCTATGTACGCTTGTCCTCAAGCCGTTAAGCTGAAGTCGGCCTTCAAGGGCGAACATTTCGTCTGGCTTTTTTTTTTTTTTATCGTTATCGATAGTTGGCTCGCTGCATGTACAAACGTCTAATTGCAACCCTCAGCTTTTGCCATTTTAGTGATACAATTTAAAATTGACCAAATTCGAACTAAATGAGCATGTTATTAGATTATAGCCAATTAATATGAACAACAAAAGGAGAAAGCATAATTCTTTTTCCATATTCCATATGGTTGATATAAATATAAAAACTGAAAGGAAAGAGAGAATAATGCACTTTTACTATATCTCTCTCGCAACATGATTGCGAAGATTTAACAAACCCCAACTATACCTTATCCAATTAAGTAACGAATCCCGCACGATTGTGAAGGAACGTTGGTCTTCAAAATAGTGGATGTATGAGACATCAGGATTGCCAAGGCTGGTTTGCCAAGCCTTTCTGAAAGTTACAACGTCGTACCATGGAGGCCTTGCTTATTAAACAATAAAAGCAAATGATATCTCTACTCGTGTCTTAAAGTCAGTGAGAGTGTGTGGAGGGGGGATACCAGGGGGAGGGAAAAAAGGGAAGTTATGACCTAACTTCTGTCCCAAGGGTCAGGTAGCGAGGGGGGGGGGGATGCGGCTCGGCGGCTATCCTACAGTACGTGCATGTGAGGGCAAGGGGGGGGGGGGGGATTTATCAGTGGAATATTCCTTAAAATACTAACGAACTTCCAGACCCGTGTGGTTGTAGAATTATGGAATTCGATTATACAGACGAATGATTAA
>BOPN01007748.1:25000-37500 GCA_017312705.2 Penaeus japonicus | reverse complement strand
GTACATTTTTCTATTTTTTCTTATGGTCGATTCAGGATAACGATAAGCCAGATCTGAGCTCGGTCCTTACCCACAGTGGTGCCCAGCCACAGTAGTGACCGCCAAGGGACAGTGAAACTCATGAGCTTAGACGGGGCTCGATCTGCCAACCACGGTGATGTGAGGCCGGCACGCTAACCACTGCGCTATCCTACCGGTTGCCGTTTTAAGATGTCTCAATTCCACTTCCTTTCCATGCACTTCCAGTCGGCTTCTTCTCTCTGCACTAACTTCTTTTTCTCGATTCATCATCTAAGTTGGATTATACCCTTCTTTCTAGGTCTTATTTCTTTTCATCCTTCCACTGTTTTCGGCTCGTTTATCGAATCATATAATTATTTCATCTTCTATCCACACATTTCTTTCAGATTTGTCTCTTTTTCTCGTCTTTTCCTTTCTTTCAGCTTCTCTTCATCCAATTCCTCTTTACTTTCCTCATCCTCGAGGTCTTTAGTCTTCCTCATTCTCCATTACCACAGAGTTGTGGTTAGAATCGCCATCTGCCCGAGGATACGCTTTCGAATTGTTTACTGTATTTTTATACCTTTGTTTACCTAATATGTGGCCAGTTATTTTGTGTCATCTGATTTTCTCCTCTCTCATATATTCCTGGCTTATTTTGCCTCTCCTTTGCATCCACTTCTGGACTCTCACAAGCATTACTCTGGCACTTTTCTCCTCAGCCCCGAATACTTCGATTGCATCATTCAGTTATTAGCCTCTTCTTGACGATGGCCGTGAAGGACAGGACATCGACATCGACTCCTTCCTTTCAGTCTTGTCCGCACATACACACAGATATTTGTTCACTTCACACACACACACACACACACACACACACACACACACACACACACACACACACACACATATATGTGTGTGTGTGAAGTGATAAGCTAAGGGCTAACATTAAAAACTAACTAAAAAAGAGGATTCTAAAATGACCCTCTGGCAAAAGGCCATAGATAAAAATAATAAGTTCCTAAAATATGGCAGCACTGGAGGTGCTTCTCAAAATAAACTAACGAGAAAATAAGATATTAGCAAAGGCTAAAACCACGTATAAAAGGCAAAGAACTAAAGTTAAAATCAAGCACAGCAAGGCCTGGACGGACAATAAACGAATAATAAAAATCCAAAGCTTTACTGTGAACATATGTTGTATACATATCAAGAAATCACGTCCAGCTCCTATCGATAATGAAATGCCAGTATCTTAAGACAACTTTTCTCAGTTCATTGATTATCTTCTGGCATTGGTTATCTTCTGTTTCAGGTCGAAAATGGTAAAGACTGACTGAATTTTGTCGTCCTTTGGGTCATATACTGTATATAAAAGCCGTAACGTCACAGGTCATGTAAAAAATAGTTGCAAAATAAAATCCAATTTCAGACGCTAAAAAAAACTAAAAGCAATGATTTAAAACTCAATAAAATGACCAATCAAAAGGCGAGATAAAATAAAACGTAGACTTAGTAAAAGCAAAAGTATATAAAAAGAAAGAGAACGTCTTGTAAGGTAAACTTAAACAGATACACAAGCGAACCATAAACAGACAAAAACACGACAGAAACATAAGAAAATGTGTGTGTGCGTGTATGTATATATATCTACATATGTATCTATCTATCTATCTATCTATATATATATATATTATATATATATGTATATGTATATATATATATATATATATATATATATATATATATATATATACATATACATACATACATATATATATATATATATATATATATATATATATATATATATATATATATATATATATATATATATATATATATATATATATATATATATATATATATATATATATATATATATATATATATATATATATATATATATGTGTGTGTGTGTGTGTGTGTGTGTGTGTGTATATATATATATATATATATATATATATATATATATATATATATATATATATATATATATACATATATATATGTATATATATATATATACATATATATATATATATATATATATATATATATATATATATATATATATATATATATATATATATGTATATATATATATATATATATATATATATATATATATATATATATATATATATATATATATATATACATATATATATATATATATATATATATATATATATATATATATTATATATATATATAGTACATTTTAGCAGCTGCTTTTATATTTTCAATGAGTTAAATAACTATTTTAGTGTTCGGTGTTCGTGGCACAAGGAGCTCTCCGTCCAGTCCAAGAGGCTTTGCATCTTGCTAAACTACACAGCATGATTCTATTCCACTCGTGGTGTGGCGAACCACGGTAAAGTACTGCACCCTGACAGAGGTACCAATCTACAGTGATTCTGATTTTGTAGTAGAATCTTAACTTTTTCAATATCTGAAGTCAGTGCTACTAATCTGGATATTATGACTAACCAATCAAACTTCGTGTCAACCCATATCATAATTATATTGATACCATCTTGATATTTTTTGCTTCGTTTTTCGAGAAAAAATACTAGCTAATTTGTACTAATCTGTACTAGAATATGCAACCTTGTACTAATCTGTACTAGAATATGCAACCAAAAGAAATATAAGTATTTAGATTTAAAAAAAGTTACAAACATCTGAAGTAAATCTTGCAGCTCAAAAATAAATTCCGCTGTCAAAGTTAGACATCAGGAAAAGCAAAGAGCAGTATTTCACGGAATATTATTACACAGCAAGAAACGGGAAGAAACTGCTAATGTAAATGATTATTCACAGAATAATTTAAAAATGTAGGTCTCATAAATATTTTACTATTCATCAAAACCATATACTATCTGACAGGTACTAGTAATCACCATGTACTTAGGAGTAATTATTGGAATGAAACCAGTCACTTTATTTCTACAGCCGTCCTCCGTAACTGTAACTAGAAAAAATGTTTCTTTGATAAGCAATGTTGTTATAGATGTATTCACAAAATATGTTCACAAATTTTAATCTGTTCTTCTGTATGACAATATCAGAAATAGGGGACATATAAATCATTTTCATTTTACAACATTAGTTCTTGCAAATGGTAAAATATGGTTAAATGTGTTACAATGCCGTCAGGGTCAAAGGCAATATCGGAGAGCGACACGGTCATGGATATGAACCAATCAGCTTCATGTGAAGGAGGGCGTGGCTTCAAGGCGAATTTAGCATACAGTGAGTATGTGATCTTGATAGTTGGGAGCCTTTATCAAGAGTGACGATTGCAGTTCAGTGTACTTTTTTTGTGTATTTCACCCTACATCTTATGAGGATTTCTGAAATAGGTTGCTGGTTTGATATCATATATCAAAAACATTTTATAATTCTTATTTAAGACCCAAATCAAAACAAATACGTCAGAAATTCCTTCCATCTAAAATTCAGATCTCACATCGCTCGTAAAGAAAATGTCCGACAGAAAATGTGGGACAACTAGGAGAATTTCTGACACAAAAGGAATTGGCAAAGGATCTGTTTGAGTAATCAACTAGTATGGCGTTTGAACAGCTCAGTCATATCTCGGCGAGGATCTTTTCTTTCTTTAATAGATTACAGTGATATTGAAATTTTCCATTGTTATCTGGGAACAGTCCGTTGTTGTTCATTACTTTGAATATCCGTTTTTGTATTATATGTGGTTCTCCCCATACCATCGTTTCTTCCGAATTCTATATCAAAGCCAGGCATGACTCAGTCACCTATTCACCATTCTTGTTGGTCACTGAATCAGCATTTTTTCACTATCAGTGTTTAACGTTAGTTTGAAGTATGCGTTATTTTTTCCACTCGCTCCATAAAGTACCGTTTTCAAAAAGTTATTAATAATATCTTACTGGATTAATACAATGTTTCGTCTCCTAATGTTAGAATGGTTAAAGAAATTTAATGATTTCATTCATAACAAGCTTATGAAAAAGATAAAAAAAATTACAAGAAAATTCAAACAAAGGTAACGTAAGAAGGTAAAAAGCAAATACAGTAAAATCATCACAGATATAGAATAAGTATTTGAGAGGTGGTATGAATCATCTGCTGATAGAGGACAAGTACCCGAAATTACAGATGGAGGGACCACCCATCCTAAAATGTTAAATTGAAACGGCCATAAGAATAGCAAGAATCGCCCAGGGAATAGCGAAATAAAAGGCGAAATGTTCTCAGCTGTAGGTATATTAGGGCTGGAGCTCATAAACTAGCAAACAAAATATATGACACAGGGATGATTCCAAAGAAAATTATAAGGTCAATCTCTATAGCTACCCAAAAAATATTGGAGCTATAAACTTTAAAACGATAAGTCCAATGGGCCAAATAACTATGAAAAAGCCTTTGATAAGGTGAAACACATTGTGTTATTAAAGTGCTTAATCAAATGGACGGTAAAGATTTGAGTCAGGAAGTCTCTCCCGTCTTAGTAGTGAGAGACTTATCACAGTGGAGAAAAGTAGGAGGGTACAAAGGGGCCTTCTATCACTTGATCATTTCGGATTATACGGAGAAATGGTTCTATGAAACATTAAAAAATCTAGATGGAACCAGGGTTGAGGAAAAAAAATATAAATATCCGATACGCTGTTGACACTGTTTCAATTTCAGATACAGAGGAAAAACTGCGGAGACTACCGGAGAATCTAAACCAAGGGAAAGGGAACACAAAAGTTTTAGTGGCATCTGAAAAACAACCGTTCAAGCAATATCAGCTTAATCAGCAAAAGAAATGAAGGGCTACACAATTCAACTATCCAGAAAGAATCGTCACATCAAATTGCATATATGACAGAGAAATTAAGAAAAAAAAAAAAGCTATTGCTAGAGGTATTTTTGATAAGATGAAGAATATATAAACATAATGACATCAAAATATAAACAAGGAGACTCACTGCAAGAGGAGATGCAATAGAAAATAAAACTACGTCTATCAAAAACAGATGTCTATGTCAGAGATTCGACAGATAGATGGATAGAATATATAGTGAATAAAAGAGAGTAAATAGAGATGAGAGTGAATGAGGTGGAATGAATAATGAAAAGAGGAAAAATTGGAGGATGTAAGAATCCCTACGCCTCTACACATAAACGGCCGAAACCGACCACTATTTTTTTCTGTATTAAATTTTCCAACTAAAATTTGTAGATTGAGTTACCCCTGTAAGTTAGTTTTCTATGAACTCGCGCCGTGAAAGAAAACGTGCGATATACAGAAGAATGCGGAGAGAGTGGTAACTATGGGAGTGCTGCCATTTAGTGCGCCCCATGATGCATGTAGAAAACATATTTTTTTTCAGTTTCAAATGTCCAAATTTACTTTTCAAGCAAGGTTTTGATATCATTAGTCCATATATACGTTCACAGACCTCTCCAAGTTAACATGTTGGCTTTTATATTTAATTGGCTCGTTTGATTTAACGGATCGACGAGGCGTGTTTGTCCCCTATTTCATATTAATATGCTCGTTCGTATATTGACGTGGAATTTGGTATAGGAGATCCTACTTCCTTTATGTGTGTGATGGACAGATATTGAACAAGGAAATGGAAATACAAACAGTTGTTACACGATTAGATAAAGGGGGAAGCGAGGAGAAAGAAAAGGATAAAGAATATAAGAGATGTATAATGTGTGTGTGTTGGAATAATTAAAGATTATGATAGAATAAGAATGCTTATAATTTTATATCTACTGTGTATACCTCATAAGAATACCTCATGTTTAATTTATTTACCCCACAAAATGAACGTTTTCTTTTATAAGCGCCACCTACAACAACAGTACTGTTAAACAGAAGAAATGTTTCAAGTGTGGTGAACCAGGCCATTTTGCATCAAAATGCAGCAAAGAAGGTAAGTTCCAGAGAGTGAACAATCCTCAAAATACTAGAAAGTGGTGTAACTTTCATAAATCTAGAACTCACAGTAACAGTGAATGTAGAGTGAAGAATCCTAAGAAGTGTAGTAATTCAGTAAACTCAGCAAATGATACAAGTGAAGAACAAAATCAGGAGTATTCTTTTCATGTAACACACTCATCAAGGTTTCATACTGTTGAGGAGACCAACAATGAGCTGTATGATTGTAGAAAACAGAATGTAGCTAACTTAGAAGAAGAAGGCTTCTTAATGATTGACAGTGGCTGCACTTCACATATTGAGAAAACTGAACCAAAGTTTGTGAGATTTCAAGAGTCTTTTGATCCACAAAACCACTACATAGAGCTGGCAGACGGCCAAAGACAACAAGGAACAGTGCAAGGAGTCGGTGATGTGAAAGACTTCATTCAGGATCGAGACGGCAACTCACGAAGTATTCTACTAAAAGATGCATTATACATACCAGGATTCAAACAAGATATCATGTCAGTTTGGAAAGCTATCAAGAGTGGACATACTGTTACTTTCTCACCCGAAGGCAGTACTCTAACTACCAAGGATGGCAGGATATTCGACATTGTGGAGAAAAACAAGTTGTTGTATCTACGTAGAGGTAAGCTACACACTGGTTCTCAGATGGATATGTTTAACAAAGTCCATGTAGGGGAAGCCAAGCACACCCTAGAGGAGTGGCATAAAATCCTAGGGCATTGCAATGTGGCTGATGTGCAAAAACTTGAAGCAACTGTTGACGGAATGCATATAACTAGGAAAGATAAGTTCAACTGCACCACATGTACACTTGGTAAGATGATAGGAGTAGAGAACCTGATAAAAAGGCCCAACAGCCATTAGATTTAGTCCACTGTGATGTAGTTGGTCCTGTAAACCCACCAGCACGAGGAGGTTACAGGTACAGCATCTCCTTTATTGATGACTACTCCAGAGCTCTTAGAATTTACCTAATTAAAAGTAAGAGTGATACTGTGACAGCTATGAAAAGATACCTTGCAGAAACAGCACCATATGGGAAAATTAAACACCTAAGATGTGACCACGGAACAGAGTTTACGAACAGTGAGTTCGGAACACTCTTAACAGAGAACAAGATTAAACAAGAGTTCTCTGCACCCTATTCACCACAAGAGATCAAGAGATCACACAGGTCAATATTTGACATGGCTCGCTGTTTGCTGATTGAATCAAAATTACCTAAGGATATGTGGAGTTATGCTGTGAAGACTGCCTGTTACATCAAGAATAGGTGCTATAACCCCAGGACTCAAAAGACCCCAGTAGAAATGCTTACTGGAAGACAGCCAAACATAAGCAAAATGAATGTCTTTGGAACAAGATGTTTTGCATATGAACAAGAGAGTAAGAAACTAGATCCAAGGAGTAAGGAGGGAGTATTTGTGGGCTATGATGATCAAAGTCCAGCCTACTTGATATACTTTCCAGATACTCAGACTATAAGAAAGGTAAGAATAGTCAAATTTGTGGATAACTCATCTTGTAAGACAGAATCCTCAAGTGCCGAGCAAAGTTTGAGTGACGACTACATTTTGGTGGAGACGAGGCTCCAGCAAAAACCAATTCAAGCGGCCCAAGATGAGACGCCAGCTGACGCTGATGGGGACAGGAAGTGTCCAGCTAAAGACCAAGAAGGAATACCAGTAGATGAAAATACAGAAAGAAGATATCCATCCAGAGAAAGAAAGAAACCCTCGAGGTTAGATGACTATGTTACAGATGATCTGGACGACAGTATCTCCAGTGTGACACATACTAACTTTATACATCACTGCTATCGAATGTCACATGACCCAATACCAGTCACCTACCAAGAAGCTATAGCATCTCCAGAGGGACATCAATGGAAGAAAGCCATGGATGAGGAGATTACTTCACTACAGGACAACAACACCTATGAACTCACTTCACTACCCAAGAATCGCACAGCAGTGGGTGGAAGATGGGTTTATCAAAAGAAACCTGGACCTAACGGCAAAGAGAAATTCAAAGCAAGATATTTTGCCAAGGGATATTCACAGGTAAAGGATATCGACTATGAAGAGACTTTTGCGCTAACAGCAAGAATGTCTACACTCCGCACTTTACTGGAGGAACAACCTGAAAGTTACAAAGAAAAGAATAGTGATGGAAATGTCCTATATTGTAAGCTGAAGAAGTCACTTTATGGTCTGAAACAAAGTGGAAGAATGTGGAATGATCTGATATACAAGTTTTTTCCGTTCAGAGTGATTTGAACAATCACTAACTGATCATTGTTTATGATGAACAAATGAAATTAATGGGATTTTGTGATTCAGATTGGGATCATCTGAAGATAGGAAAAGTATAACAGGATATTGTTTTCAACTACATAAGTTTGGATCATTGATATCATGGAAGAGCAAAAAGCAACAGACTTTTGCACTTTCATCATGTGAAGCCGAGTATATGGCTCTTACTTCTGCCATTCAGGAGGCAAAGTTCTTAAAACAAATAATGTCTGATCTGTTTGGATTTAAGGTAAAGTCAGTAGATTTAGGAGTTGACAACCAAGGTGCTATTAATCTAGCCAAAAACCCCATAAATTACCAAAGGTCGAAACATATTGACATCCGTTACCATTTCATTGGAGATGAAGTGAAGATGGGTAATATGAACTTATTCTTTGTACCTACCAGAGAGAATCCAGCTGATATATTTACCAAACCTGTATCTCAGAAGTTGAAAGATTTTAAGTTTATCAGGGATAGATTATCTCGTACATCATAACCAATCTTTAATTAAGAGGGGGTGTTAGAATAATTAAAGATTATGATAGAATAAGGATGCTTATAATCTTATATCTACTGTTTATACCTCATAAGAATACCTCATGTCTAATTTAGTTACCCCCGAAATGAATGTTTTCTTTTATATGCGCCACCCTATGGCAATATTTACAAAGTGTAATGTAAACAACCCTCTTCTTTCCACGGACTTCTCCCGGAATACACGCTTATACGCAGTAGCTGTGTTTCTCTGATCCCCACATCAATTATCTGTACATTGACAAGCCAAACTTCCTTAATTCACGCATAGAAGATGACATCTTCCACCACCTCAACAAATCCACATAATCAGAAAATAAGATTAATATCAACAGTAAAGCATAGCCATGCAGATCGTATTTTTGCAATATATACTACAATATCAGTCTATTACACTTCCCTTACACCGCGTTTACACGAGGCGTTTTCCAACCCGCGTTAGCAAACGCGGCGTTAGAAACTACTGCTCACACGAGGCGCTTTCAAACGCGGCGTTAGTAAGGGACCCCGACGTTAACGCGGCGTCAGGCAATACGCCGCGTCACGTGTGACCAGTTCCATAGACTACCATTGACTTTGCTAATGCGCTTTCCAACGTGCGTTAGCAATCGTGGCGTTAGAAACTACCTCTCACACGAGGCGCTTTCAAACGCGGCGTCAACGCGACGCTTGTGTTTGTGCTTGTTATATGTGTCTGTGCCAAACAATGCAAGGGATAAATATGCAGATTACTTCATAAATGAAGGCAAACTTCCATGACTGCCAGTGATGGGACTGAAGAGCTGTGTGCTGTCAAGTGATTGAAAACGTCCTCCACGTGGAGTATCCTAGTGGTTGCCATTGTAACGCACATTCTCTCTCCTCATTGGTAGCAGCCCAGCCAACTAGAGAGCACATGTGACGCGGCGTTTTGCCTGACGCCGCATTAACGTCGGGGTCCCTTGCTAACGCCGCGTTTTGAAAGCAGCGCGCTCTCTAGTTGGCTGGGCTGCTACCAATGAGAGAGAATGCGCGGTACTATGGCAACCACTAGGATACTCCACCTGGAGGACGTTTTCAATCACTTGACACACACACAGCTCTTCAGTCCCATCACTGGCAGTCATGGAGGAACTAAGGCTTGAGACAATAGACACTGACCTTCTTATTAATGAAATCCAAATTGTATACTACAACTGAGCAGCAACATGGCTTTCTCCCGCTTTCCCCTGACATGAGCAAAATTCCTTCTCTCTAGCTAGTAGTTTTCTATCTTCCCAAACTTTTTTGTTGTTGTTGCTGTTGTTTTGTGTCATTCTAAACCATTCCATCCTGCCATGCAAGTTTGCCTTCATTTATGAAGTAATTGCATATTTTTCCCTTGCAGTGTTTGGCACAGACACACATATAACACACGCACATGCCGCGTTTGAAAGCGCCTCGTGTGAGCGGTAGTTTCTAAGGCCCGGTTTACACGAGGCGCTTTCCAACGTGCGTTAGCAAACTCGGCGTTAGAAACTACCGCTCACACGAGGCGCTTTCAAACACGGCGTCAACGCGACGCTTGTGTTTGTGCGTGCGTTATATGTGTCTGCGCCAAACAATGCAGAGAGAAACAGACATTTATATATATATATATATAGTAATGTATATATATATAGTAATATATATATATAGTAATATATATATATATATATATATATATATATATATATATATATATATATATATATATATATATATATATATATATATATATATATATATATATATATATATAGTGACCGTTTGAAGCGGCGCAAGCGGCGAGAAACTTCCTCCACGTGGAGTATCCCAGGGGTTGCCATAGTAACGCGCATTCTCTCTCCTCATTGGTAGCAGCCCAGCCAATTAGAGAGCGCGCTGCTTTCAAAACGT
Source organism: Penaeus japonicus (assembly GCA_017312705.2). NCBI lineage: Eukaryota > Metazoa > Arthropoda > Malacostraca > Decapoda > Penaeidae > Penaeus > Penaeus japonicus. The sequence goes on along the minus strand of BOPN01007748.1, from coordinate 26,832 downwards.
CGCTGTAGCAAGGGACCCGACGTTGACGAGGCGTCAGGCAAAACGGCGCGTCACGTGTGACCGGTTCCACAGATACCATTGACTTTGCCTAACGGCACGTTTTACTAACGCGCGTTGAAAGCGCCTCGTGTAAACCGGGCCTAACGCCGCGTTTGCTAACGCGCATTGGAAAGCGCCTCTGTAAACAGGTCCTAATGCGATGAAATGGAACGTATATTACTCACAATAAGTAAACCCTCAAATCATGTATTATATATTAAGGTCAACAGTATTCCAAAAATGAGGATTAACGGATGATTAGAGGAAAGTTCATTACAACATCCTGCCTTCAGTTCCATCAGTTAGAAATAATCTTTCCACTTTTACTATCAAAATAATCTACTTTCAGAATCCCTGTCAAGTATCTTTGCTATTTCAGCCATCCTGTGGGGCATTAGTAGACAGATATGTAGAATGTGAAAGGAGCATTGTCTTCATGGATATAATACTACAAGATATAACAGTTTATAGACACATCCTCTTCAATGCAGATAATTTTGTAAGTTGACACAGAGAAATTATTTTGGTTAAGCGTAGTACATAGAATGATTGTCTTGAATTTCTTTATGAGATATAGTTGAGCCTTATTTAACATTTGCTGTCATGAAATCTTGTACAACATAAGTTTATAATTAAGTATACTGTATTCACAAGATAAGATACACTCTGTGTTACTGGACAGTAATGACTAGCCTTTTATAGATGAAGAGTACGGAGAAGGGGATAGGTATTAGACTAATAAAATCCATTAAATTATTACATATATATATATATATATATGTATAATTGGAAAGCCCTTATACATTTCTATAGTTTTCAGTCTTTGTATTTTACTGTATCTATGGTAGATCTTAGTAAAAGCATAATGTTACCGATACTAACAATTCCAGTAACAATCGCATATGTTACTCATCATTTAAGTTCAACACTGACCAAACAGAAAGACAATATTAGCAGTGTCAAGAAATCAACGATCATCGCAACTTCCATGCTTGATAGGGCTCCAGATAAGACCAATAAACATCCACCTTTTATTTTTATTTCATTTTATATTTTAGGGATCTTTTATTTTATAGATATTTGACATTTTTTAAGTATGTACATTTTAGGTAGATGGAGCATGTACACATTTCTTTGGTAGTAGTCCAAAAACTATCTTGCTATCCTTGACAAAGACTTTGCTGGAACAGCTGTTTTTTTATACCATCCCACTCTAATTATAATGCTCATAAAAACTCAGTATAAGCTTCCTGTAAGGACTGTTTAAGGGGACTGTGGGAGCCTTTATTTGTGAGATAGCATAATATGCCATCATTTGGTTATTATGATTGCCTTGACAGTCAGGGCTAAAATCAGCCTTCTAGTTGGTTATGCTGGCTTAACCAACACACACACATACATATACATAAATGATCAGTATACATTATGAGTTCATTATAACCAATATTACTAGTATTGGCTACGTGGCATTTTTTGCAAGAATTTGCTAATTACTCTCTCCTTGTATTGACTACATTGTCAGCATCCATTTTTGGGTTGATCTGCCTGAATACATTATTGTTTTATTCATGTATTTTCTTTTTCTTTTTATTTATGGAAAATATTTTACATAATGAGTAAAGGTAATTCTCAAAGGTAGAAAATTATCATGTAGCTTTTTTAATTCAAATATTCTGTGTACATTTCAAAATTAAAGGTATACAGTTGTGATCTATCTATCTATCTATCTATCTATCTATCTATCTATATCTATATATACATATATAAATATATACATATTTAATATACACACA
>BOPN01007748.1:0-5000 GCA_017312705.2 Penaeus japonicus | reverse complement strand
TTCTTACGAGTTAAAAAGTAAATGTAATCCAAGCCAAAGGATTCAAACAATTATTTATCACCCATTTATCAAAGCTACATATGGTGGTATGTGTTTTATATTTTCACGCATGAACTGGAGTCTCAAAATATGCAGTATATTATACATTATAAGCTTACTTCAATGTTACATAAATTTTGTTGTAAACCATCACTGAGATACTCTTTAAAAGGTTCAATGAGACGACATAAAATAAAAATCAGGAAATATTTGGCATTTTCACCATTCGGCGATGGTTCGTGCATGCGTGTTGGCGCCCCTACAGGATAGGTTGGTACGCGTGGGTGTGTGGTGCTCTTTGGCAATATGACTTGAAATACGGCAGCAAATTATTGCGAGTTTTTGGCTTTCATTGCAGATAATGACGCTGCAGATAAGGCCTTATATATATAAATATACATAAATATATATATTTATACATATATATATATATATGTAAGCATACATATTTATATATATATATATAAATACATATATATAAATACATATACATAAATATATATATATATAAATATATGTAGATTTAATATATTTACATATATATACATAAATATATGCATACATATATATAAATATATATATAATATAAAATATAGATATAAATATATATATATATAAATGTATATATATATAATTTGATGTTGTTATAGTCATGATTTTATTTTTTTATCTTTTTTTATAATGGTATATATTTGTTTAGTTATATATCTATATCCTTATCTTTATTTTCGTATTCATATTCAAATATATATATTATATATATATATATATATATATATATATATATATATATATATATATTATATATATATATATATATATATATATATATATATATTATATATATATGTATATAAATATATGTATATGTATATATATATGTATATTTATATCTATATTTATATCTATATTTATATCTCTATATATATACTTATATATATATATATACTTATATATACTTATATATATTTATATTATATATATATTTATATATATATATATATATATATATATATATATATATATATATATATATGTATGTATATATGTACATTTATATATATGTATATTTATATATATATATGTATATTTATATATATGTATATTTATATATATGTATATTTATATATATGTATATTTATATATATGTATATTTATATATATGTATATTTATATATATGTATATTTATATATATATATGTATATTTATATATATATATATATATTTTGTTTTGTTTTTTGTTTTTTGTTTTTATATATATATTTATATATTTATATGTATTTATATATGTACTTATATGTATTTATATATATATTTATATATATATTTATATTTATAAATATATTATATATATATATATATATATATATATATATATATATATATATATATATATATATATATATAAATATATATATGTATGTATGTATGTATGTATGTATGTATGTATGTATGTATGTATGTATGTATAGATATATATAATATATATATATATATATATAGATATATCTATATATATATATATATATATATATATATATATATATATATATGTCTGTGTGTGTGTGTGTGTGTGTGTGTGTGTGTGTGTGTGTGTGTGTGTGTGTGTGTGTGTGTGTGTGTGTGTGTGTGTGTGTGTGTAGATAGATAGATAGATAGATAGATAGATAGATAGATATATAGACAGATAGACAGACAGACAGATAGACAGACAGATAGATAGACAGATAGATAGATAGACAGAGAGATAGATAGATAGATAGAAGATAGATAGAAGATAATAGACAGATAGATTGATATAGATTGTTTTCTGTTTTTCATTCAGTGAATGTAATCATAAAATGTACATATTTTGTTAATCAAATATCTTACCGGTTGAAAAAGTAGGCTCCTTTCCCAAATTCCTGGGACGTAGTTTGGTTTGCCTTATCGTACTCTCCTGCCTACATACAGTATCAATATTTCCCATATTCTACAGCATGGAAGAGTTTCTGCACGTTCATTTGGTTTTCATTGTGGCTGAGGAAGAAGTTGTGAAGATTTAGCTTTGTTATTTAACATATGTTTCTCTTTCCCAACATCAGTCAGTTATGAAAGTGGCCTACTATGACTAATTACTGCTATTGTTAAGTAGTTATGGTAATACATAAAAAAAAAAAAAAAAAAAAAAAAAAAAAAAAAATATATATATATATATATATATATATATATATATATATATATATATATATATATATATATATATATATATATATATATATATAGTGAAAATGAAGTATGAGTCAACACACCTAAAATCCTAACTAAAATTTTAATAGATCAATAAAAATCAGAATTACCTGCGACTTAAGCTTGCAATCTTGTACTGAAAAAGCCTCCATAGATAAGGGTTCTGCAATCTCTGTATACTGACTATGTTCAAAGTTGGTAGTGTCATCCGAACTAGTCTGGCAATATCTTGGTATTCAGAGATGTTAGTATCAAGACACTGAAGAATGTGAGTCTGGTTACTTGGCATGGGACACCAATGGCTCGGGAGAGTGGCCTCTTGTTCTGATTCAGACTTCTTCTGATAAGCAAGATGTGCCGGGCGACGACGTATTTCTCTCTCTCTTCCTGTGTCTAAATTAATTTGTCTCATTTTTGAAAAGTCTAGTTTGTATTTGAACTTTGAATTTGAAATCTCCATATATGAAGAAGGGTCAGATATATACTGTTTCTCAATTTCCTCATTTGTAACTGTTAATACAAATTGCTGATTTCCAAAGCTGTCAACTTCTCCATATCGAATCCATTTACCTTGATCATCTATGAAATACCACTTATATACAGTAGCTTTGGGACTGTTAGAGTCTGCTGCTGATTTAGTTGCAAGTCTCCTTATCTCAAGTTTTTCTTGAGCTGAACTTTTGATGGTCATTGTCTGAAAATCTGCTGTCCATTTTTGTGTTCCAAAGACTGACAGAAGCTCTTTTGCACTATCACCAAGTTTATCAACTATTAAGGAGTTTATCATGACACTGCCTTTGGAAACATCACAGAAAGCACTTTCAAGTGCCTTTGACTGAAAAATACGAAAGTTATACCAATGTTGATTCTTTTTAGCTTGCCAATGAAATGGTGATTTCGCATGAAGGTAATCACATCCTCTCCTTTCATTTCTGCATTTGTCATCAATACTGAAGACACATATTCCTGGAATTTTAACATCTCCAAAAACATCGGTTGACCTATACGTTCTCTTTTCTTTATTAGGTTTACCTTCATTAACTTCCTCTTCATTTGTTTCTCTTTTTCTTTGCACTTGATTCTTGGCTGGTTTATATTTTAGTTTACCCACTTCTTTATTTTCTGCTGCATTACCTGTACTTTCAGAGGCTGAAAACTCTTTTTTATTTTGCACACTCTCTCTTCCTCTGTCATTTTTCCCAGTTGCTTTTGCTTCATTAGGATTTCTATCAGCTGTTTTTGCTATATTATCTTGTGCCTCATCCTTTACTATCACCGCTTTCAGGGACATAATAATATCACGAGGAGACTCGTTGATAGGCAGATCATGATTTTTAAGAATCCTTTTAGATTGAGGTGTCATAATATCATGGCTATAGGAACTGCAGAAACATTTACCTCCACTCTTAACAAACTCTTTACATACATGCAACTTTCCACATTTTTCCCCATATTTGCAGCCATTCTCTGAGTTGTAATAGTTACATATTTGTGGAGGTAAAATTCCCTTACAAATTTTCTTCATCAGCTCATGGAGGACATTTTTATCAATCATGTCCAAGTATAACTTTGAAAGGACTTGACTGTTGTGGCTTGTATCCCATTTATGGCCAAAGTGGCATTTAGCTCCTAGAGTGCATTTGCTCAGTATGAAATGCTTACAGATGTGAAGGTTTCCACAGACCATCCGTGATTCACAGCCTATATCCGATAGGTAATCCATACAAATGCTGATTTTTGGAACAAGTTCAATTACAATCTGGTTCCCATTATTCATTACAGAAAACAAATTTCTATTAGCTTTCACAATTTTTACAACTGTTTTACTATCATGATCAACAAGTTTTCCAATGTTTTCAGCAGTAGCCCATTGTCCATTCAAAAGGGCAAGAGCTTTCACTATTGCTTCTGCTTTCAAATTTATTGATGAATTTTTCTTCATGTTCATCTTATCTACTACTTCTTGGTAAGGAGGCGGTGGAGTACCTTGTCTCATACATTCAAATGGAATTTGATTAGCAGATTGGACATATGGGTTGTTTAAAACACCACTTGGGTACTGTTGTCGTGGGGTATAGGGGGGAGGTATATTTCTATTATAAAAAAAATTAGGCTCTGGACAATACCCTGAGGCCAAATTAATCTCCGATTGACTTCCCCTTGCATTCTGAGAAAAGAAAAATTATCTGAAAATGTCTATTCTTTTGTGTGTGATTTTTAATGAATATGAAGTGATTTGGATATATAAGAGATACATTCATCACTATTATTAAAATTTAAATTTCATCACATTATCATAAGTTTTATAATCAATTAACAATAATTATATAAATCACATCATTAATTTCAAAAATAAAACTTACCACATTTTTATTCACTTTCTGTGTTACTCTCTTCAAAGCTCCTCCTATAAAAATAAAATTTAAAAAAATGTATGTATAATTACATGAATATATATACATCAATATGTTAAGGTATTTCTGAAAGAAAAATATATAACCATGAATAAACATATATACATAGATATATATACAAATTTATTCACATATAGATACATAAAGATCAATACAAAATCATTTATCTATATATACATGAATAAATATAAACATATCAATATATCAATATACACACAAACAAAAATTATATATATATATATATATATATATATATATATATATATATATATATATATATATATATATATATATATACATATACACACACATATATG
>BOPN01007747.1:45000-53641 GCA_017312705.2 Penaeus japonicus | reverse complement strand
ATACAAATATATATATATATATATATATATATATATATATATACAGGAAATATTTTAATGCCAACAAGTATTAGTGCAGATGTATCCCAGCACAGAAAGCACTTAATCATTGCATTTAGAAAAAGGGGATTAATGCAATTGCAAATGACAGCGTTTTTCAAATATATGTGCGGAAGAGAATACTACTTATTATGAAAACAATGTCCATCTTTGTCTTGGCTTCAAGTAACAATAGTGTAGGCGAAGCTGAAGTTCTTTTCAATTCAACAACAGCCACAATTTTTTTATTATTATTATTATTTTTTTTTTTTTTTTTTTTTTTTTTTTTTTTTTTTTTTAAGGAAAGCTTCAGGAATATGAAGGTAACGATTCATATTTGTAGATCAGCATTACAATGCTAACGCCTTCCTCAGATTACATTGTATTTGACTTTTGGCGAACCTCCTACAGCGCTCCGTTTCTTAATTAGTTTTGTCTTCTCCACTTTTCTTTTCAGGATTTTTTATCCCCAGTTAAGACCTACCCATCCCAAAGAAAATGTCTTTTTTTCTTTTAATAATATAGTAAGAAAGCAAAAATGAAATTAACGGATCGAGAAATTTAAAAAAAAATGAATACGGATATCCATTACCAAATTCAATTCATAGATCCATTTAGTCGTAGTTAGACATAAATAAAGCGGTACATAGAGGGAGGAAGTCGGGGAGAGGTGGTGCTCGTTTCGACGACTCGCTTGGCCAGCGGAGAAGAGCGCAGACCTTTGAGACCGAACTCTTTCAAGGTGACAGGCGCGGGAGGGGGGGGTGGTGGGGGTGGGGGGTGTGGGGGGTGGGTGAAGTCGTGTGGGGGAAGGGAGGAAGGGGGGAGGCCAGGAAAAGAGGTGTATGAGGGTGGGTGGGAGGGTGGGTAAGTAGATGCAGAAGAGTGTAAAGAGGAAGGAAAGTGGGCAAGGAAATGAAAATGAGACCGTAATTACGGAAGAAATTGCGAAATTGAAATGGCTTTTTCCCCCCTTGAGTTTAATGTTGCATCAAGATCGTTATACTTTGTGTTTAATGACATGAGCACTCGCCGTGATATCTCTTTTGTCATACATGTCTTGTGCACAATCACTACACTTCTCATATTGTCATTTCAAAAGCTTTAAAGACCGTAGTTATTTCCTCTGAGTGTAATGGTGCTTACCCTTTATTTCTTTGAAAATATCATATCAACAGACTTACAATAACACGGTATAATCACACAGCAATTGCTAACCTTGGTATTCCCCAGGTTACCGGAAGTCACGCAGTTGAAACACAGGCACATCCTAGTAACTACGTTGCGCTCTGGTGATTCGGAAACAGCGGTTCCAAGGAGGGGATTTAGCCGATGGACTTCCTAGGAGTTCGATCTCTTTATACTCTTACGAAAAACTGCCTCCAAACGGCGGCTGTCATCCAGTGAAGGAGTCTAGACATGTATTTTCCTTTATACTTTCTAGCCATTTATATGTATATATGATTTATGAAAATAATCAGTCTCTACCTATATTGAAATAAGATCCCGAAACTTAATCTTCTTCATTTTGACTGATCGAAGCTGTAAAACTAGGTAGAAGATATAGGTATACACACATGTAAACGTTCAACAAACTAAGTTTTGTCGCCGATGTAAGAAAAAAAAACGAAAAAAAACATGAATCCCTGAATCGCATCCTTCCTATACAGCGAAGGCAATAAGAATTAGGTCGCACACTCAGACACTCAGGCACTGTAGGCCGTGAAGGTCATGAGGATGTCAGTGATGATCCATGAAGTGATCGCTCGTCTTCAGTGACTCTTGCATAAAGATAGACCACTTTGGTGTTTGACAAATACTCGACTGCTCTTTTGCATTGGCTCAAAGGGAAGAATGGTTGTTAAATATATATATATATACTTTGAAGAGATTTCGTCGAAACCAATACACAACGTCATTGCTCAAAACACAAACGAGCGTTGCAAAGTGTCCGATTTCGTCCACGCAGACGCGACTACGTGCGAATGATCAAAACATAAACGTAAAAATCTTATCCGTTTTCACTGTTTTATCCGCTTCTATATACACTTTTACACAGTTGTTCTTCTACCAGAGAGGAAGTAATTAGAAAGAAACAATTCATCGGATAGCTGTAATCTCACCTAATTAGCCCAACACCCTCAGTAGCAACCGGGTGAGATTTCCCCGCCCGCATTTAAATCCGGTGTAACAATGGCGTCATTAGTCTCCAGTCGAGGCCGTGGCGCCACCTCGCTCCCTTGCCCTCCTTCCGATCGCGCCGGACTTTCTCTCGCGCCGGGGTTGTTCACGCCAGGAGCGTCGGCGTTGCGGCGGCGAGGGGGACAGAACAGGAAGGAGGACAGAGTAGGAAGGACATGGGGAAGAACGAAGGAGGGAGAACATAGAGAAGAACAGTATGAGGAAAACATGTGGAAGACAAAAGGGAGCTGGAGGGGAGAGGATATAGAAGGGAGAACAAGGGCAAAGGCAGAGAGGGGAGAACAAGGGGATGCAGAGAGAAGGAAGACCGGGGAGAAGAATAGAGAACGAAGAACAAAAAAGGGAGAACAGAGAGGGGAAAAGAAAGATTAAGAATGGGAAACAGAGTCGGGAGAACAAGGAAGAGAATAGGAGAAGGAGAACAAGAGGAAGAACGAATAAGGAAAGTCAAGGGAATGAACAAAAAGAGAAGCTTCCATAACCAAGGGGAAAGTCAATTTAATTACCACTGGATCCAGCTCACACATCATTAGGAAGCCATAAGCAAGCTTTGATAAATAAATCTCGTAGCATCTTATCTTGCTAAAGCACAGTGCCACACCACGCGGACAGAATCTTCGTGACATACAGCAGTGCCTTAGTATCCCCCCTATAAAGTCAATCCAGGAACCCTTTTTTAGTTCTTTACTACGAATTCTGCGGTGTATAGCAAACAAAAACAAAAGTGATTACTTCCTCACAAAATCGTAGCTTGTATGTATTCATGTTAAATAACTATCCTCGATTCGCAAATTTAAGAAAATTCAGACAGATAACAATTATCATTGATTAAAAAAATCACAATATGTAAAAGAAACAACTTAAAAACAAGTAAAATAAAACAGAGACAAGATTAAGTAATAATCTTTTTACATAATCAAGGACAGCCTCATAAAACTCATACAGTGTACGCTCTTTAAACATCATGATTACTAAAATTGGCCTTATCTATTTTAGACTAAAATTGGCCTTATTTATTTTAGACTAAAATTGGCCTTATTTATTTTAGACTAAAATTGGCCTTATTTATTTTAGACTAAAATTGGCCTTATTTTTTGTAGAGATGAGTATCGCGAAACTGACTAAGTATGGTATAAATGGTAACAGTATCTATGATAGTACTGTTGATATTAATAATGATGATGCTAAGCGAATGGTAGTGAAAGTAGTGAAAGTATTTGTATTGTTTAATGGTGTTAAGAATCATGGCAGTGGTGATGATGTTAGCCATTCTATTTCTATTACTACTGCTACTACCGCTACTATTACTTATGATAGATGTAATAATCAAGGCAATATATTAACAATAATGATAATGAGGATAATAATATTGAGGAGGATAATGGTAATGATAATGTGGATAATAAGGATAAGGATAATGATAATAAGGATAATAAGGATGATGTTAATGAGGAGGATAATAATAACTATAATAAATATTATAGCAATTACAATAGTTATAATGATCATGAAAATAATTATGATAATCATGATAATAGTAATAGCAAAAGTAATAATAATAAAACAATAATGATGATAATTATAATGATAAAACACTAAAGATGGTAATGATAATGAGAATGATGATAATAATAACGATGATGATAATGATAACGATGATGATAATGACAACAAGGAAAACGATGCTGATAATGAAAAAATAATGATAACAATAATCATGATAGAATAACAATAATGTAATAATGATGACAAATTTCTCTTCCGCCTCTGCCTCTTGGAAGGTCATGCAGAGCCAATGACCCAAGAAGGCGATGCACCCGTGCAGAAACAGCAATTCAAACATTGTTGCACGACAACCCCCACAAAAAAAAAAAAAAAAAAAAAAACTTTCAGGAAACGTGAAAAAAGGAGGAACATTTTTTTTTTTGAAGGAATCATAGCTCTTAGTGTAATGCTTTTTATTTCTTTTTTTTATTATTAGGAATACCTGCATGATGTCTTAGTAGTTTCGATGTGAAAAATTCCCTCAGAAACCATCTTCTTTTCATTTTTTCCATCGTCTTACATTCCCACACATCTAGCGGCCTCGTAGGGACGGTCTGGCTAACACAATACCACAGCATTAGTCCAACTATCACCATCTCTTACATCTCCGTAGAGAGAGAAGCAGAGGGGCAACGCGGCTTTAGCAAACTCGCGAAAAGACTCACAAGAATAGAGCCATGAGGTGGACTCTGGTGGCGCTGGCCGTGCTGGGGGCGAGTGTGAGGCAGACGCTAGCACAGTGCTTCACTAAGGAGGACAGGTGAGTTCGATGGCACGTTTAGTACCTTCATGACGGCGTGATTCCGTTGTCCATATTATATCTATATTTTCCTCATGTCCACTGATATTTTCCTCATTTCCACTGATATTTTCCTCATGTCCACTGATATTTTCCTCATGTCCACTGATATTTTCCTCATGTCCACTGATATTTTCCTCATGTCCACTGATATTTTCCTCATGTCCACTGATATTTTCCTCATATCCACTGATATTTTCCTCATGTCCGCTGAGTCCCAGTGATCCATTCACGAGTGTGGTAATACAACTGAATAACAACATGAACAAATGAAAATGGTTTGAATTATTCTTATTTCAGGGTAACGATCTTGGGCGCAAATCAAGAGCTACACGAGGTGGTGGATTTTGGCCTCGAACTCTACAAGGAGCTGGAGTTCGGGCCAGCCACCTCCTTCCTGGCGTACGGGAGGAACCTGTTCTTCTCGCCCTACAGTATCTGGTCGGCTCTCATCCTCGCGTACTTCGGCTCCGGCGGAAACACCGAAGCCGAACTCCAAACGGCGCTCGGCGTGACTCACAAAATCGATACACTAACGAAATTGCGTGCGCTCGAACTCACGTAAGGTTTACAAAAAAAAGGGGGGGGGGAGGAAGACGTGAAACAGGTACATGGAGATAAGTCATCAGAAAAAAAAAGAAATGAAGTAAAGAAAAAAAGAAGTAAGATGTATCATTCACTGACCATGATTTCCTCCTTGCAATCCCCTCCAGGTATGACTTGCGGCGCTACACAGGTTCCAACTACACGTTCAACTTGGCCAACCGCATTTATGTTGACAACGACTCCTCCGTTCGAGATTGCATTAAGAATATTCTGTTCAAGGAATGCAGGGAAGTCAGCTTCAAGAACGTAGGTTTATATCCATTAATTATTTTCACTCTTTATTGCATTTGTGTTTTCCTCCCTCCTTCCTTCAGATGCGCGATGTTTATTACACAGTCGGTTGAATATTCACAGATCCTCGAGAGTTGAAAGAGAGAGAGAGAGAGAGAGAGAGAGAGAGAGAGAGAGAGAGAGAGAGAGAGAGAGAGAGATGATGTTGATATTTTTTCTGAATTAGGAATGATTGTGATATCATGAGTGATTATGATGATATTGTGAATGGTACTTTTGATAATATGATAGTAGTCATAATATAGCAGAAAAAAATACATAAGAGTAAGACTAAAAACATTATTTAAAAAAAAATCACAAACGACCACTAATAAGCACAACAATGGACGCGATTCCCGGTCTCGAGCGAGGATATACTCACTCGTACAATGGTGCTGATTTTGCATGTAACCAAAGACCATCGTCCTTGAGCGAGACAAAGCTGCGTAACGACGTACAGTCAACAAAGGATTTACCTACTTGTATAAAGGCCAGGCAGCGACCTTGTTTAGTTTCATGAATGAATCTCTTCCTTCTTTCCTTCTGTTCCCTTCTTACATTCGCCCACTCGCTTTACTACGCCGGGTCTCTGAATACGGCTTTGAGTAACCCCGTCTGGTTGCATTCAGCTGGCGGAAATGTGCGCCTTCATTGTTCTGTTTCGTTTCTGTAAATTCATAGAAACGGCAAGATTTTCATAACATTTTATGAAAGATAAATCAAACAATATTCCATTACATTTAGCTTCATTACCTTTATTATGTACAATAACACGTCCTTTATTCCACCGCCAGACGGTCAAGGCGGCAAAGGACATCAACGACTTTGTAGCGGAGACGACACAGGGTAGGATTCCTCGCCTCCTGCAGGAATCTGACTTGAGGGACGCTAAGATGGTTCTCGTCAATGCTGCGTTCTTCAAAGGCACTTGGAGTTCAAGGTTCCTCAGCGAGGACACCTTCCTTGCGCCCTTCAGGACCGGGCCTTTCCTTAGCTTCGAGGAAGGAACTGGAACTCCTTTGCAGGATGGTGTGATGGTGTCGATGATGAACCAGACTGGCGTTTTCAAGCACGGTAGGAATAACCGATTCTTAGCAATGAATGCATAAAGGCATGCATGAGTGAATTAATTAATATAATCCAAAAAATCTACACCTGTAACCGTTTAAATTTGCGGTTTCAAATGCTCTTCCCATTCCTCATATTGTTCATCTTTCGCGCGCAAATTGTTTGAGTAGAGGAGAGGGCTAAGTGCACAAACACCAAGCATTAGACCTTAAAAATAAAAATAACAAGACAAACAAAAAAAGTATCAATGCCGCTTACTTATTTGCAATTTCTGCCAAACTCCGAAGGTGAATCGAGGGACCTGCGAGCCCAACTCCTAGAGCTGCCCTACCAAGGCGGCGCCATGTCGATGTTCCTCCTCCTACCGGAAGAAGAAGGTCCTACGGGGTTCGCCAAGACGGCGGAGAGCCTCTCCTCCGCGGCCCTGGCAAAGGCCATGAACTCCACGAAGGCCACGGTGGTCAATGTGCAGCTGCCGAGGTTCAACATGAGCGTTGAGCTCATGGACGAACTCGAACCCGTGAGTCATTAAGAGTTGGAACAATGAACAATGCGTTCACGGAGACACACACACACACATACACATATACATGCGTATGTACGTTTGTGTATATATGTATATATATATATATATATATATATGTGTGTGTGTGTGTGTGTGTGTGTGTGTGTGTGTGTGTGTGTGTGTGTGTGTGTGTACATATGTATAAGCATAGATAAATAGATAGATAGATAAACAGACAGACAAATAAACAGATAGATATATAGATAGATATATAGAAAGATATATAGAAAGATAGATAGATAGACAGATAGACAGACAGGTAGATAGATAGACAGACAGATAGATAGATAGATAGATAGATAGATAGATAGACAGATAGTCAGATAGACAGATAAACAGATAGACAGATAGACAGATAGATAGACAGATAGATAGACAGATAGACAGATAGATAGACAGATAGATAGACAGATAGATAGATAGAGAGAGAGAGAGAGAGAGAGAGAGAATCACGCCCGACCTTTCCTGAAAGGAATCTAACCACACTTCCCCGGACGCCGCCAGACCCTCCAGAACCTGGGCCTCCGCGACATGTTCGACGGCGACCACGCCAACTTCACCGCATTCACTTCGCTGCCGGGGCTCAGCGTGACCAAGTCAGTCCACAAAGCTTTCATCTTAGTGAACGAAGAAGGCGCAGAGGCGGCTGCGGCAACCAGCCTCGGCATCAACATCCGCACGCGCCCAAAGACTCCGGTGAAGTTCGTGTGCGACCGGCCATTCATCTTCTTCATCTATGACAACGACACCAAAAATATCCTTTTCTTCGGAGTGTTGAGGAATCCCGCCGAGATACAGGGTCCTTAGGGGGCGAGATGGGGGAGGGAAGGAATGGGATGGAGGCACAAGGAGAAGGAGAAGGAGAGAGAGAGAGAGGGGGAGAGAGAGAGAGAGAGAGAGAGAGAGAGAGAGAGAGAGAGAGAGAGAGAGAGAGAGAGAGAGAGAGAGAGAGAGAGAGAGAGAGAGAGAGAGAGAGAGAGAGAGAGAGAGAGAGAGAGAGAGAGAGAGAGAGAGAGAGAGAGAGAGAGAGAGAGAGAGAGAGAGAGAGAGAGAGAGAGAGAGAGAGAGAGAGAGAGAGAGAGAGAGAGAGAGAGAGAGAGTGAGAGAGAGATAGAGAGAAAGAGAGAGAGATAGAAAGAGAGAGAGAGAGAGAGAGAGAGAGAGAGAGAGAGAGAGAGAGAGAGAGAGAGAGAGAGAGAGAGAGAGAGAGAGAGAGAGAGAGAGAGAGAGAGAGAGAGAGAGAGAGAGAGAGAGAGAGAGAGAGAGAGAGAGAGAGAGAGAGAGAGAGAGAGAGAGAGAGAGAGAGAGAAAGAGAGAGAGAGAGAGAGACAGAGAGAGAGAGAGAGAGAGAGAGAGAAAGAGAGAGAGAGAGAGAAAGAAAAAAGAAAAGAACCACATTTGCAATAGTTGATATTCGTACCACCGTTTTTTTGTTAAGACTTTAATTTGAACTGTTATTTTAATCTGAATAAATAAAGACACGAAGTTTTCCAAGAGCTTTCCTTGATCCACTTCTAGATATAATTTCACGATGTTTACTCCTTGAA
>BOPN01007747.1:25000-27500 GCA_017312705.2 Penaeus japonicus | reverse complement strand
TCGATGGCTCGACGCCGACTTAAATACTAGGATTGCCGCTGTTACTGCAGCAGCCTCTGTCCCTTCTTCGTTCACCTCCACGAAGGCCTTGTGGATGACCTTGTCGACGGTAATGTTTCGCAAAGGTCCAAAATCTGTTAAGTCCACTTTCCTGCTGCTAAAGATGTCGGTGATCCCCATATTCTGCAGAGCCTGTTGGGACAGAAAGGTTCATTTCATCATAAAAGGTAAAACATCGCAAATCAGATCATTTACTACATGAATAAATTGTAGGGGCACAACGTCAGCGATGGGAACCTCAAAGCAAAAAAGCAACAACTGAACTATTTTTTTTCAGTGCTGACAACAAAACATCAGATTCCACGTAACTCATCGTTCCCATGCAGTTACTGAATCATACTACTATGTCACCACTACCTCTGCAATCACTATTACTTATACTAGCAGTACTCTACCACTGCCACTATTATTACTACTATTTATACTACTACTACACAACACTGTTGAGTTATATTAGTATTTCCTACTCTTCAAAAAAAATCCCTCGAGAACATCACACCAAATCAAACTCACCGGAATTAAAGCCTCGGACACTGTCTGCTCCAGCTTGAACTTCGGCAAAAGGAGATCGACATCTTTCTTGAACAAGTTCTTGCCCAGCGTCACTGCTCGAACATTGTTTCCATTCAGCTTTGTGGCCATGTTAGCGAAGCCTTGAGGTCCGTCATCCAAGGGAAGTAAGAGGAACATGGACATTGCACCACCAGCGTAAGGCAGTTCCAAGACCCTTGCAGCGAGGTTGTCGAACTCGCCTGTGTGGATAGATGTGGTCGTTTAGGAGAAGGGATAAGGCGTCAGATGATCATTCGTTTTTGTCTAGTTTCACTGAAATAGTTAGGGGAGGGAGGAGCTATGGTGGTGAAAATGCTGAAAAGGGGAAGGCTAGCAATACGAACCTTTACGAGTACTTTACGAGTACTTTACTATAACAGAATGATGGAACAAAACTTCTTAATACTCTTATCTAATGATATATATTCTTCCCATTATGTCCATCCGTCTATTTGCCAATTTTTCCACAACGAATCTTCATTACCATATCGAAGGGACGCGGTCTGTTTCATCATGGGTGTTACAACGGACACCCCGGGCGAGACGTAGAACTCCCTGGGTCTGGTGGCCCTGGCGTTGAAGAGGTATTGCCACGTGCCCTTGAAGTAGGCAGCGTTGACGAGCACCATCAGAGCATCACTCAAGTCGTTTCCTGATACAATCGTTGGGATTCTGCCATTGGTTGAAGCTGAAGCGAAGTTGTTGATGTGGGCGACCAGGGGGAGTGTCTGTCGAAACGAATTTTAAGATTGATTGGCAAGGTTATGGGCGTTTGTTCTCTTTCACCAAGGAACAAGTTCAGTGAAATAGAAGGAGAGATGTTGATGTGAATTTTGTGTTTTATTCCTTGTTTCAGAGCAGGACTCTGTCTACCTTTTTCCTATGTGTAGAACAACTAAAACAATTGGTAAACCAGCTAAGAATCTAGCTGATCTCATCTAGATTGAAGTCTGTTTCTGCAAAGCGGAGAAAAGCTAAAGCGGCATATCTCTCAGCAAGTTACATGAGAATTCTGTGTGATCAACAATCAGCAAGTTGTATGCTGAAGGTAGCCAGAGTGCAAAGATTTCAAAACTGAATGTACCTGAACACTCAGAACAAAGAGTAAGCCTACAAAGTCTAACAGTATATTAAACGAAGTAATTACTAATTACTGGTCTCTTTTAGATTATACACAAAGCCATTAACAAAACCCACCCAAACATGCACAGGCCCCCTATGTCGGCAATCTTGGTCTGGTTTACTTTGTCATGGGAAAATGTTATCGTTACTAATATTCAACTTGAAAATTATCCATAGATATATGTTTGACTACAAAACTAATTCTAGAAATCTCGAAACTTGGCCAGGAGGTTTCCAGAAGCCAAGGCATATTTACTCAATGCTGAGACATGAAACCCTCGCGTGGAAAGAACAGAACAAATAAAATATGTGTTCACGACTGAATAGGTGAGTGAGTTTTGTCTTTCCATAAAACACAGATTCTATTTACTTGTGTGGTTTCTAAAAGAAGAATCAGATGACACTAACGGACGTATAACATTGTATATCGTTTTATCAGCGTGGGCTTATTTTTTGATAAAAGGAAAAATACAATTCTTAACGCTGAAGTGATGTCTTACCTCTGCGAAGTTTACTTTTTCCACTTCTTTTTTAAGCAGATCGGATATGCACGCTCGAATAGGAAGGGTGTTTTCAATGAACGCTCGGTTGGCAACAGTGAACTTGTAAGCCTTGGTGTTAGCCTGGCGCCGTTGGTACCTGTGGGCAATTTATAAACATTGAGTTACAGGTCAATTGTCATCTGATTATTGGAATCTAATATACATAAAAAATGTTCATGCAGTTGTCATAATTAGAATCAACAAACAAATGGCTGATATTTGTA
>BOPN01007747.1:7500-10000 GCA_017312705.2 Penaeus japonicus | reverse complement strand
CGAGAAAAGAGAGACAAAGAGAAAAAAAGAAGACAGAAGAACACGCACATACACACACACACACACACACAGAGAGAGAGAGAGAGAGAGAGAGAGAGAGAGAGACAGACAGAGAAAAAGAGAGACAGAGAGGCTAACCTAAAATGATTTTTTAATGGGTGGTCGCAGGTTTTTCATTTGCCAACCAACTGCATCATTTTCCCCTGTTCCTCGTCGAATAAAGGAGAATTTTTTCCAATAAAAAAACACAATGGGGAGACGCCCCTCCCAAGACGCCCCTCCCCATCCCCTCTCAGCCACATTTTACTTCAGGATGTCCTCATAAATGACGATAAAAAGACGAGAGTCGGATAGCGATATTTATCTATTGATATTTATGTTTTTGATAGTGATAATAACGTATTGTTATTGTTATTATTGATATTATCATATTATTATTGTTATCATTATTATTGTTATTATCACTACTATTATTATCATTGTCATTGTTATTTTCATTACTAGCATTATCACTACTTTCATTATTACTATTATCATCATGATTATCATTATTATTATAACTTTCATTAGGATGATTATCATAATCTTTATTACTGTTATTATGATAATCATTATTTTCATTATCATCAATATCATGATTGTGATTGTTTTCATAATCTTTTTTTTATCATCATTATCCTGAACATATTTTTTGCATTTCTATCTTTATCAGTTTTATCATAATTACTATCATTATTATCATCATTATCATCAATATGTCTATGGACATTATCGTAATCATCATCATTTTAAATATCATTATCATAATCATCATAATAATTATAATCATTGTTATTAGTATTGTTATCATTATGACCATTTTCATCATTATCATCATTAATTGTTATTGTTATCTTTATCATTGTCATTATTATCATCATTGTTATCATGATCAATATCATTTTCATTTTTATTATCATTATCATCATGATTATTATTGTTATCATTATTATTATCATTATTGATATTGTTGTTATCACTATCACAATTGTTATCATAATTGTAATATAATTATTGTTGTTTTGATGTTGTCATAATCATTAATTATCATCATTTTTTATTAACATTATTATCATCGGTATTATTACTAGTTTCATTATTAATATCATTATTATCAATATTATTAACGTAATCATTATCATCATTATCATTATATCATTATGATAATAACTATCATATAATTCTTATTATTATTACTACTAGTATGATTAGCGTTACTTTTATCATCATTACCATTATCAATATATTACTATTACTATTATTATTATCATTGCCATTACCATTATCTTTGAATTATCATAATCACCATTGCTATTATCATCCTCATTATCATTATTATTTTCTTTATGATCCTTATTATAACCGTCATTGCTATCATCATTATCTTCATTATTATCACCATTATAATCATCTTTTCTATTATATATGTTGTTATAATCATTATTATTACTATTATCATTAGCATTACTATTATCATCATCATTTTTATTACTATTGTTGTTATTTTAACTCTTATCATCATAACTGTAATCATTATAATCGTCTTTATCATAACTGCCCTTATCATTATCATCATTATCCTTTACATTATTCTTACTTACTAACTACTACTACCATTACAATCATTATAATTACCACAACTATCATCATAATTATCATTATAATTGTCATAATGTTATTATCATTGTTAATATCATTATCATTATCATCAGCATTATCCTTTCCACTGTTACAATCCTAATCATGATCGCCATTTTTATCACAACTACGTTTATCACCAATATTTTTGCCTTCATTATCATAAATATATCAATAACTTCGTTGTTGGTATTAATTTGACATCTAATCATTTATTTATTGTAGTTCGTATTCATTATGTTTACTTGCGTCATTGTTACTACCTAATTATATGCTTACGTCATGATCGGTCATTATCACGTGACCTTTATCATATCATTATAACGATGACGTCACCATCTCCGACTATACAACCGAAATCCGATGAATAAGATCATTAATTCATCTCCCGATCCATTCTGTCCAATTTTCACCTTATAATAGAAGCATAGTATACGCATAAATAAGATACACACACACACACACACACACACACACACACATACTGTACATATATATATATATATATTTTTTTTTTTAAGTTCATCAAAAGTTTATTTTTCTACTTTTCCCGAAGCTGAATAGGACACAGAAATCGTTCATTTAATACTTCTATGGAAAAAATATGGTAGAAAATATGTAGCAAAACAGAGAAAGTCTGTGCATGTAGACACAGTCATTCACACACATACACAGACACACGCACACACACACATACGTACACACACATACGTACACTTACGCTCAAACACTTTGAACTTCGAGTAAATACCCGCAGAATATGATTAAACAGACAAACAAACAAACAAAAAGATATGAATAAAAAAAATGAACTAATACAATT
>BOPN01007746.1:37500-40000 GCA_017312705.2 Penaeus japonicus | reverse complement strand
CTCTCCCTCATTCAGTCAGTCAGTCACACACTCACTCACTTACTAACTCACTCACTCACTCACTCTCTTTCTCCCCTTCCATCCCTCCCTTCCTCCCTCCTCTCTCTCTCTCCCTTCCTCCCTCCTCTCTCTCTCTCCCTTCCTCCCTCCTCTCTCTCTCTCCCTTCCTCCCTCCTCTCTCTCTCTCCCTCTCTCTTCCATTCCGGGACTCCTTGATTATATAAGCAAGCGACTAATATCACACGGTATCGATCACGTGGCTTGGCTACCTGGCTTGGGAGAAAGGGGTGGAGGGCGGAGGGTGGTGGTGGGGGGTGAAGAGGATAGAGGGATGATAAGATGATAAGGGAGGAGATAAGAGGAGGATATGAGGGGAAGGGGAAGGGAGAATACCGAAGGAAGGAGACAGGGAGAAAGCAGTGTGTGAGGGAGGTGAGGACCAGGGAAAAGAAAGAAAGAAAAGAAAAAGAAAAAGGGTAAGTATAAGGAGAGAGAGAGAAAAAAATAAGGGGGGGTGGTAAGGGCGAATTCAGCATGGGATGAGGAGGAGGGAGAGATGAGAGAGAGAGAAGCAAAAGCAAAGGGGAGGGACGAGGAAGGGGAATTTGGGGAGGGGGGGAGGGGGGAGGCAGAGGGAACACCGGACCGGAGAGTTCCGCTGATAACATAACGGAATCATATAACACGAGGGAAAGGGAGAGAGGGGGGGGGGGGCTGCCGCACGTCGCAACATTCTTATCTAAATGAAAATGGAGACGAGCGTGGAGGGGGAGGGCGGGGGGAAAGGGGGGTATGTTCCCCTTCCTTGGCATTACTTCTGATATTATTTTATCTTTCACACACACATACAGACACACATAGACACAGACGCACACATGTATGCACATATACACACATGGACAGACATACAGATACACACACATACAAAAACATCTACACATACAGACACGCATGGATACAGACACACACACACACATACAGGCACATGCACATACAAACACACACACACGCATACAGGCACATACACACACAGATACACACATACATGCACATACATACATACACAAACACATACAGACACACAAACACACCTATCTATCTATATTTATATGTATATACATATACAGTATGTGTGTGTAGAGTGACAGAGAGAGATAGAGAAAGTGAGAGAGATAAACAAGATCGATAAATAGATATATAGATGGATAAATAGATAAACAGACAGGCAAATGTATAGTTGGACAGAGAGAGTGCCAAAGACCATCACCATGACAAATCCAAGATGGCGACTCACCACGTGGCACCCTCTCCCGTGACACAACTTATCTACCCTCCAATAAGCAAACGAAAAAGTCAGGCTGACCCGGAATCAACCTAGATAACTGACCACAACGCCAGTCCACCCACCCACCACCACGACCGGAGAAGAAGAGTCATCTCGACCTGACCTTTTTTTTTTTTATTTTTTTTTTTAATCCTAAGCGAGGTCGACGTGGCAATAAAAGACGCTACACGAGGACGCCCCAGCCACCACGCTACCAAAGTCTGTTCGCTTGTTCTCTTGACTCCACCATGTGATATGGGAGTTCTCTAGTTCTATAATCGATTGGTTTACTGGATACTGGATTCAAGACTCGTGCTGGTATTTGTTGGTGCTCGAAGAGAGAAGGAGAGAGAGGGAGGGAGAGACATAGAGAGAGAGAGAGAAAGAGTGAGAGAGAGTGTGAGGGTTGTCTTAGTCTATCGTAACTGACAACCCAGCACAAGATAGGTGGTGATGTCAGACACAGGGTTTGAACGTTACAGGTTTATTCCATAACGCAGATAGTCTGACGTTATGGTGCACGAAAGATATATTCACAACATCACAATGGTCACAGCAATAAACAATATCACAACACGTATGAACAGTAGAGGAAATCAGGCGTCAAGCGAGCGGTAGCGCAGTCGATCCCGGTCTGTCGGTGTGTTCCAAACATCCTGCTTATATGGAAGGGGTTCGCATCCGACGTTCCCAATGGTAGTGACGTGGAAAGGTTGCCTGGAATGTAGGAGGCGTGACTATCGAGGAATTAAGCTCGTTCTGAGGGTCTAAGGTACTTGGAAAGGCAGCCTTAAATAAGCCACCCATCACTCAAAGTTAACCTGACCTCGCGATTGCCTCACTAGTTAATAGTACGAAAATGCATATATATGTATATGGATCTATTGCTGTAATTAATATCTTATATAAGCATAATATATAATTCTATATAAGCATTCTATATAAGCATTCTATATCATTCTCACAGAGAGAGAGAGAGAGAGAGAGAGAGAGAGAGAGAGAGAGAGGAGAGAGAGAGAGAGAGAGAGAGAGAGAGAGAGAGAGAGAGAGAGAGAGAGAGAGAGAGAGAGAGAGAGAGAGAGAGAGAGAGAGAGAGAGAGAGAGAGAGAGAGAGAGAGAGAGAGGCAGAGAGAAAGAGAGAGAGAGAGAGAGAGAGAGAGAGAGAGAGAAAGAGAA
>BOPN01007745.1:42500-45000 GCA_017312705.2 Penaeus japonicus | reverse complement strand
TGTCGTCCTCCATAATGCATCGTCACCCTTTCGCTATCTTGTCTTCTTTCACGCAATCCTCCCACCTTCTTTTGGGCCTTCCCCTCTTCTTCCCTCCAACAGTCATCCGTCTAATCCCTTTTCCCCACATAATCTCCATTTCTTCTCACTACGTGTCCCAGCCACCTCAATCTGCTTTCTCTCACCTTTCCGATATTACGGCAAATCTTTCAATCTTCTTCCGATGGTCTCATTCTTTACTTTATCCAACTCTTTGTGAACCCCAGTGACCACCTTCAGCATTCTTCATTTCTTGCTACCTATATTTTCTTCTGTGCTTTCGTCACAGCCACCGCCTCCATGCCATAGATCATTGCTGGTCTTACTATGGTCTTGTACATTTTTCCTTTCACCACATCTGACACTTTTCTATCGCACATCACCCCTGTTACTTTCTTCCACGCACCCCAACCTGCTTGTATGCGTTTTGTGACTTCCCTGTCCGAACCTCCATCTTCCTGCACTGTGGAGCCAAGGTACTTAAACTCTTTTACCTGGTTCACGTCCTCACCCTGTATCTTTACCGGTGTTACATCCTCATCATCATCCTCTACGTCCTCTTCTCCTACCTTCATCTTCAAATACTCGGTCTTCTGTCTACTGACTCTCATTCCTCTGGTCTCCATTGCATTCCTCCAGACCTCTAATCTCAGCTCTACCTCCTCCTTCGTCTTCCCGCACACCACTACATCGTCCGCAAACAGCATATCCCACGGGCTTCCCTCTGACCACTCTCCGTCATGCAATCCATAATCACTGCAAACAAGAATGGGCTAAGTGCTGACCCTTGATGCAGCCCCACCTTACCTCAAACTCCTCCGTATCACCCGCCGCGCACCTCACCACAGTCTTACTGGTCTCATACATATCTTGTATCAACCTGATGTATTTCTCTTCCACCCCCCTCAGTCTCAAACAATTCCATACCTCTTGTCTCGGTACCCGATCGTAAGCTTTCTCTAGATCAATGAAGATACAATGTAGTTCTTCTTGCCCTTCCCTGTGCTTCTCCATTATCTGCCTGAGCGCAAAATTAAGCCTGTTGTGCTTCTATTTTGGCATAAACCCAAACTGTTGGTCAGAGTCTCCACTTCAATTTCAATCTCTCTGTCTATGATCCTTTCCCACATCTTTAGGGTAGTTGAGGTTAGTTTGATGTGCCCCGGTAGCTTCCAATCCTGTATGTCCCTTTTGTTCTTGAAAATGGGTATGAGAGTACTATCTCTCCATTCATCTGGCATATGCTCCATCTCCAAGATGTTTCTGAATACCTCTGTTAGCCACCTCACTGCTGTTCTGCCCATAGCCTTCCATGCTTCGACTGGTATATCATCCGGTCCCACCGCTTTACCATTCTTCATCCTTTTTATTGCTGTTGTCACTTCCATTTCTCCAACCTCCTCTATCTCTCCTTCTTCTGCAGCTTCAATCACTAGTTCTACTCTTGGGTTCTCTACATTCATCAATTGTTGGTAGTACTCCTTCCATCTTTCTTTTATCTGTTTGCCGTCTGTCAACACTAGTCCTTCACCGTCTTTTATCCTCTTAGCTTGGTATACATCTTGCGCCTCATGTTTCTGCTTGGCTATCCTGATATTTCTTTGCCGATCTTGCCCGTCTAGGCTACTATACAACTCCCTCGTACGCTTTGCTTTTGGCTTTGCCACTTCTCTTTCGCTTTCTTATTTGCCTCTTTAGAGGCTACAATAGTTTCCCACATCTATTTAGATCTCTCTTCCTTCTCTTCTTTCTCGCTTGTCCCTGATCGCATCCTGCACCTCGGTGTTCCACCACCACGTCTTCTTCTTCCCTTCCTGCCTGAAGCAGCTCCTAGAACCTCAACAGCCGCTTTCCCGTACTACTCCTACTCAATGTGCTCCACTCTTTCCGCTCTTCCATATCCAATTTCCTCTCCACCTCCTGGACAAATTTATTTCGATGTTCCTCTTCGTTTAACTTCCACCAGCGCGTTTTCTTTGTTCCACATTCGCTTCTTTTAATCTGTTGTTTCATCTTTACCTTGCAGACTACCAGCTTGTGCTGTTTAGCCACCGCTTCTTTTGGCAGGACATAGCAATCCTGTATTGTCTTCAGTTCCCTTCTCTTGCACATGATGTAGTCCACCTGTGTACTTTGTCCCCCGCTAGTATAAGTTGCTCGTCGGGTCAATCTCTTTTGGAAGTAGGTGTTAACTACTGCCATGCTTTTTGCTGTTGCAAAGTCCACAATTTTGTCTCCTCCTTCGTTCCGTATTCCGACACCGTACTTTCCCGTAACCTCTGTGTCCAAGCTCCCTTCCCTGACATGACCGTTGAAGTCACCTGCTACCCACGTCACCTCTGCATCTGGTATCTTCAGCATCACATCCCTGCTGTTCCCAGAACTCGTCTTTCTCTTCATCCGTACACCCCACTTGAGGGAGTAGTTCTCTCTGACGACTGCGATTAACGATTTTCGGTTC
>BOPN01007745.1:0-2500 GCA_017312705.2 Penaeus japonicus | reverse complement strand
ATCATCATCATTGTTAATATTGTTATCAATATCAATACGACCATAATCATTATCATTGTTATTGTTATAACTATTATCATCTCTATTATTATTGCTATCCTTATAATTGTTGTTATCATCACTTCTGTTATTATTATCATCATCATTATCATTATTATTTTCATCATTTTACTGTTATCATTACTATTATCTTATTATCCTAATTATTTTTATGATTAATGTTGATCTCATTATCATTATAATCCTTTTTTGTAATCTTCATTATTTTTATATTTTTTATTTGAAAGATTATATTTTTTTTATAATGATGATGATAATACGGATTGTAATGATGATATGGATTGCGATCATTATTGTCCTTATTACCATTATCAATATCATTATCATCACCGTTATGTACACTGTATAGCACTTACTGTACATTACAAACAAGCGAAAAACAGAGAGTGGAAACAGAAAATACAAAAGCAACAATGATAAAAACAAAAACCGTTTCAGAATCTCAAAAAAAAAAAAAAAAAAAAAATGAAAACTTACTTCAGCACTGAAAAAGGACGCGATGGTAGAGAGAGAGAGAGAGAGAGAGAGAGAGAGAGAGAGATAGAGAGAAAGAGAGAGAGAGTCAGACAGACAGAAGGAGAGGTATACAAACAAACAGAAGAAGTATATGAAGAAAGAGAGCAAGAAATATTATGAAATGGCGAAAGAGAGAAAGGGAGAAAAACGAGACTAAAACCCAGAACAGGTATAAAAAAAAGAAGGGTTCCTCCCCGACATCCAAGTAATACTCATTACAGCGCCAGCTGGTTCCTCGAGGGATGTATTCCGGAAAGTCGGATGCTGATTCATCATTTGAAAAAAATAGCAACAACCTCTCTGACTGCACACGCTGAATATCAATGATCGAATCAATGAAAGTCATCACCGTTAGCATAGAACTTAAAAAGTATCGCACTGTAGAAAGTTATATATATATACAGTATATATATATATATATATAGTATATATATATATATATATATATATATATATATATATATATATATATATATATATATTTATACACACACACACACACACACACTCTCTCTCTCTCTCTCTCTCTCTCTCTCTCTCTCTCTCTCTCTCTCTCTCTCTCTCTCTATAATCTATCTATCTATCCACAAATCTATATATCTATATCTAATATATGTATATATATATATATATATATATATATATATATACATATATATATATATATATATATATATATATATATATATATATATATATATATATATTTATATATATGTATATATGTATATATATATATATATATATATATATATATATATATATATATATATATATATATATATATTTATTTATATTTATATATATTTACTTATATACATACATATATATATATATATATATATATATATATATATATATATATATATAATATATATATATATATATATATATATATATATACATATATATATATATATATATATATATATATATATATATATATATATATATATATATATATATATATATATATATATATATATATATATATATATATATATATATATATATATATATATATATATATATACACATATATACATATACATATAGATAGATAGATAGAGAGATAGAGATAGAGAGATAGAGATAGATATAGAGAGATAGATAGATAGATAGATAGATAGATAGATAGAGAGAGAGAGAGAGAGAGAGAGAGAGAGATAGGGTGCGTTGTCGTAGCAGCGTCCTCATCGGGTTTTTCTCTTTTTTTCATTTAATTAAACTCTCTCTCGACCTCCGGACCGATAACGCTAATGAAATAATGCTAATACCCGAGTCGGACTGGCTGAAGAGGTAAACCGTAAAGCCACGAACAAGGAGACGTCGGGTCGCTAAAGGGGACGTTCGAGGGTGGACGGGAAGGAGGAAGGAAGAGGAGAAAGAGGAGGAAGAGAAGGAGGGGGGTTAGAAGGAGGGGCGGCTAAGTGGCGCATTGAGAGTGAGTGAAGGAGTTAGGGAAAGAAGGGAAGAAAGGCGGAGTGTAAGTAGGGAGGGAGCAAGGAAAGAGAGAAGGAGGGAAGGAAAAAAAGGAAGGATGAAACTGAGGGAGATGGTGATGGAAGGAAGATGGAACAATTATATTATGCAATAGTCAGGGTGAAGAAAGGTGGGTAGAGCAGAGATTGAGGGATGAAAAGAGGGAGGGACGGTGATAAAGTGTGTGTGCCCCTTCAGTACTCCGGTCTCATGCGCTCTTTCTTCCCTCTTCCCGTGTGTCTACTCTTATGTCCGCGAAGCTCCTTACTCTTCCCTCTTGGACCCTCTTAGTCTCATCCTTTAGCCTCTTCCCTACCTCTTCTGATGGCCAGGCTACGTGCTCTTTTGTACGTGAATATCAGTACTTACAGGATCTAGAATATAAATATAGATAAATAAATGAATATATATATATATATATATATATATATATACATATACA
>BOPN01007744.1:50000-54607 GCA_017312705.2 Penaeus japonicus | reverse complement strand
ATATATATATATATATATATATATATATATAATACGTGTGTGTGTGTTTGTGTGTATGCTTGTATGTTGGTATGTATGTATGTATTATATATGTATGTGTGTATGTATGTATTATATATGTATGTATTATGTATGTGTATATGTATGTATGTATGTATGTATGTATGTATATATGTATGTATGTATGTATGTATGCATGTATATATGTATGTATGTATATATGTATGTATGTATGTATGTACATATGTATGTATGTATGTATGTACATATGTATGTATGTATGTATGTATGTGTGTGTGTGCGTGTGTGAGTGTGTTGCTTTTTCCACATCTCCCTTTCCCTTTCTCCTTTATGGCGTCCCTCATATTGGCCCTAGTCCAGCTACGTAAACTTGTTTGTCAGTTGTTTGTTTGTGGTTTTTATTTCCAACTGTAATTACAAACACTAATGCAAATATCGCCCGTCATTAACGGCTGCATCTCCCCTTCGCTTCCTCCCGAACTTTACCCAGTGCTTCGAGCAATGACCTTCGCTACCCTAGCTTCCTCTTCTTCTTACTCACGCCTTCATCCCCACCGGTGCTCTCCCGAGAGCTTCTAGATGAAACATGTAAGGTGATATTCATCAACCTCATCTAAACTCGTTCATAAATCCAGTATATGCTCAGTCGTAATTATAGGGTCTGAGATTCGATATGTTATTGGTGGGCAGCCCTCAAGTGGCCCGGGAAGCCGAATATGGCCAAAATGACTGTTCCGCGGCTGATTTATCGCACTCTGGACATCACGCGGACATCGGGCGACTATGGGCTTTAGCGAGACATCGGAAGTCAAGGTGGATTCACCCTTGTGGCGCCCGAGTATAAGGGCGGTAATCGGGGGCACGCGCGGCCTGATTCCAGGATGGCATTAGCTCGTACGATGAGTTTAACCGAAGATGAGAGGATGGAAGGATTGGTGATGGACTCGCAGGGATTAAGACAATGGTACCAACCTTATGAAAACTTTTGAACTTTTTTTTTATCTTATTATTATTATCGTGATTGATGCAGGTGATTGCTGGCCCCCCAAACTGTGATGAAAGGCAGCGGCGTCTTTGAAGGGTGTGAGAGAGCCTCACCTCACCCGGCGTTATTTACGTTTCTTGAGGAGTCTTCGCTGAGCCAATAGAGTGGTAAAAGCACTTATGATAATGGCTGATTCCCTACTGTGAGATAAGTGCAAATGAGCACCCGAGGAGCTACAAGATAACTGTATCAATCAGCCAGGAAAACTATAGGAACAGAGGTGGTTCCTGCTGAGCACCGCCTTAATGAGAGAATCAGATTTCTATTAGAGGCAGGTTGCTGCTTGTGCGAAATACAAATCGTAAATCGCAAGCTTTTGATATTTTTCTAGAGGAGCAAAACAGCTGTGACGGGCTGTTGATACACGTCATCAAATGCA
Organism: Penaeus japonicus; assembly: GCA_017312705.2. Taxonomy (NCBI): domain Eukaryota; kingdom Metazoa; phylum Arthropoda; class Malacostraca; order Decapoda; family Penaeidae; genus Penaeus; species Penaeus japonicus. Next base: position 53,162 of record BOPN01007744.1, on the reverse strand, counting down.
TCAGACAATATATTCTCGGGAAAACCATATTACTCCACGCCAACGCTCTCGCGGCGTCACATTAGCTGGTGCAGTTGAAGCATAAGTACCATGTCAACACTACATCAGGGTCAGGATGTAGTGGTCATTACTGCTAACGAGTCCTCATTACACCACTGCGGAGATTGATGGTCAATCCGGCACGTCAACTTGAGCTCTGACATATGCTCTTGCCAGATAAGATTCTTCACCGTCAACCTGATGGATCTCTGCTATAACATCAAATACGTTGAACATGCAAATTTTTCAAGGGCCGCCGAGGGTTGCTATCCCAACTCTCTGACCTTCTGACCTGATCGTCTGTAGGCCTATAACACGGACGCTCCTCAGAGGCATACATCCTGTCACATGACAAACATTATCATTAGACTTGTGTGCACGATTTTTACTTGTCTCTAGCCACACCTATAACACTTATATCTAATTGTTTTCTAAACGTCAACCTTTTTTTTTCTTTTCCTTAATTACATATATATTCCTTATATTCCTAGTTGGACTGGCTGTGCTGATGCGCACCTGAAGGTCTTAGTCTTAGTAACTCTACAACATAATGGCAACCTGCAGATTACCTGTAATTATATCCTTTTCACCCGTAAGCAATTAACCGAAACCCCTCTTCTTTTGTCTTCTGGTACAGTACGAAAGTACCCGCTATAAACCGATTTGCCCCTCTCCTTATCCCTCCACTTGCAGACGTCAGAATGTTGAAACAGATACCCACGATATCTCCACGTGCTCGCCAACGCCACCATAGGCCTACATCACGCCCAACTTTCCTCCGCCACCGCCTGGGATAGCTGGCTAGCACAAGGGTGAGCCGCACCGCTGGCCCATTAGGGTGTAACAAGCACCTTACCTGCCATTTAGATTACACCTAGAGAGAAAATGACTCCCATTACAGACTCCGCCTTACCTGAGCCCCAAATTTCCAAAGTGTGAGTTAACCAGCTAAGGACTCGGGATATTTGGGTTATTGTTGGCGAAGCATTTACGGCGTCAGTTTGTCTAATTATATTTTCATGAGTGGGGATTTATTGAGGTGCCTCCGCATTTCTCCCGGGTGTAAGCGGGATACTGGGCGTGCCCTGTAGGAGGCCGTGGACGGTGGCACCCCTGAGAGAGAGAGAGAGATAGATAGATAGATAGAGAGAGAGAGAGAGAGAGAGAGAGAGAGTGAGAGAGAGAGAGAAAGAGAAAGACAAAAAGAGAGAAAGAGAGAGGGGGGGACACACACTCACACACACACACACGCGCAGAGTGAGAGAGAGAGATGGGAAGAAGGAGAGGGGGAAGACAGAGAAAGAGAGAGAGAAAGAGATGGAGAGAGAGAGAGAGAGAGAGAGAGAGAGAGAGAGAGGAAGAAGAGGGGGGAAGACAAAGAAAGAGAGAAAATGAGAGAGAGAGAGAGAGAGAGAGAGAGAGAGAGAGAGAGAGAGAGAGAGAGAGAGAGAGAGAGAGAGAGAGAGAGAGAGAGAGAGAGAGAGAGAGAGAGAGAAAGACAAAAAGATAGAAAGAGAGAGAGGGGGACACACACACACACACTTACACACACGCAGAGTGAGAGAGATAGAAAGAAGGAGAGGGGAAGACAGAGAAAGAGAGAGAGAGAGAAAGAGACAGAGAGAGAGAAAAAGAGACAGAGAGAGAGACAGAGAGAGAGGGAGAGAGAGGAAGAAGAGGGGGGAAGACAGAGAGAGAGAGAGAGAGAGAGAGAGAGAGAGAGAGAGAGAGAGAGAGAGAGAGAGAGAGAGAGAGAGAGAGAGAGAGAGAGAGAGAGAGAGAGAGAGAGAGAGAGAGAGAGAGAGAGAGAGAGAGAGAGAGAGAGAGAGAGAGAGAGAGAGAGAGAGAGAGAGAGAGAGAGAGAGAGAGAGAGAGAGAGAGAGAGAGAGAGAGAGAGAGAGAGAGAGAGAAGAAGAAGAAGAAGAAGAAGAAGAAAAGAGAGAGTGTGAGTGAGAGAGAAAGAGAGAGACGACAGATAGACGATGACAGAGACAGAGCGGGTGACTGTGAGGGAGGCAGAATGAGAGAGAAAAAAAAGAAAGAGAGAAAGAGAGAGACATAAATATAAAGAGATAGACTATCGGACACAGGAAGAAAAAAGAGAGATATAATGAGAGAGAGGGACTGGAAACAAACAGCGAGAGAGAATGAGAGAGAGAGGAAAAAGCGAACAGAGTGAAAGAGAGAAAGAGATAGAGAGAAAAAGCAAAGAGAGTGAGAGAAAATGAGATAGAGAATCCTCAGTGCTCACGCTCTCATTCTGCAGATGTTGGCACACACAACCACATTAGCATAGATTACTTTATTTATGAACATTGCCATGGTTATTGAACAAGTTGTATGCACAGAGAAGTTATTGTCTCGCTATTGACAAGTATCATGGCAATGCAGGTTGTCATGAATACTTATACATTTAACCGCCTGTGTGTTTGTTTTGCTGGGTTTAACATCAAACAACGCTCTGGAGGATAAGTAGGATGGTTGTGGGTGGTTGTTGATGCATGCGCCCCCCCCCCCCTCACACCCCAACCCGAGTATCATGCAACTAACTATCTCTGCACAAGATTAATTAACTTTGCCGATAACATTACTCTCTTCGTGTATCTGTGTGTGTGCATTATGTATAACTCCATATGGTAATGTATATGTATACACACACACACACACATACACGTGTGTTTGTGTGTGTGTGTGTGTGTTTATACATATATATATATATATATATATATATATATATCGATCAGCTGGACTTGTTAACGCTTTATGAGCTAAAAGAAGAATGACTCATGAATTCAAAGACAATCTCGTGAAAAATAAAATCAATTTCTTTAGGATGACGGCAGGAGCAGCGGCATGGTGAGCGCACAGCACACCTCGCTTCAGACGGAGGTTCAGCGCGTCCAACCACGGCGGCAGGAGTTGTCAGCAGCCCCGAGAGGCCCCGAGACTCCACATCCAAAGACGCAACGCCGTTTTGGAGGCCGAGGCGCGACGGAGGAGCAAGACGCCCGGCCGCCCGCGTCGACTGCGATGCGAACAGACATAGCACAGCTGGCCGTGGCGGCGGTGCAGCAGGAGAACGCGGACCACGGGCGACTGTGGTGATGGCGGTGGTGGTGTGGC
>BOPN01007744.1:32500-42500 GCA_017312705.2 Penaeus japonicus | reverse complement strand
GTGTGGGCTGGGGGGGGGGGGGGGAGGAGGGGTTTGGAGGGGGTTGGGGGTTGACTGTAATAGGAGATGAAACGTAGGGAAGTAGAAGAGGCGAGGAGAGATCTATTTGCTGAGAGAAGGGGAGTCCTAATGGGAGGTTGAGAGATGAGTAAATGAGAAGATTCATGTAAGGAAAAAAAAGAAAGATATTTGAGGTATGTAGGAGAGAGAGAAAAAAAGGAAATGGGAAAACAGAATGGATCAGAGAAGGGTAGGGAGCGAAGAGGAAGTCAAATGATTATGTTGAAAATAGGAAACTCATCCAACAGGAGATAAATTGCAGACAAGTTGCAACGTCGAATTATCAGACTATAATACACGTTAATGAATCACAGACCTGTTGTGAATTTCAAAAGTTAGAATGAGTTTTTTGAAGGTCAAAAGGCATTAGAAGCGTTTGTTTATTGTTGTTTTCCTTTCATTCATTCATATCTTATTCATTTTCGAGGAAGAGACAAAGATGAAGGTGTCTAGACTTAAAAAAAGAAAGAAAGAAAAAAAAGTTTCACAAAGTCTTAGACCAAAATGAGCGCATATCAACCGCACTACCAAACAATAGACGTTCACCCAGCGAAGTTCCTCCATATTACATTTTTTTTTATAAACCCGAAATGCTCTTGAAGCTGCAGGTCAACCATTACACACTTCCAGGTATCCCCAATGCACCTAATAACCCCCCTACCCCCCCACCCCACTCCCCCCCCCTCCTCCTCTACAATCCAGGGTCCTACAGGAAGTCCATAACCCTACGTCGCACAGCTTTATGTGAATGTAAAATTTTTACAAGTAACCCGTGACATCGGCGTTAAACACCGTTGCCACCATAAACCAGGTCGTTCCATGGGGAGGAGGGGGGGGGGTAAGCGGGAGTTAGTGGAACATAAACAATTATTTACTTCTGGCTATTAAGATTACGTGTCATAGCGATGGCCTTTTCTTCCTCTTGGACTGTATGGGCGTTGCTGAGTTCTCACACGTCGATTATTGTATATCATCCTCCGGGTTATGGACGCCCACACCCGCGCATGGGTTATTATCTTCTGCTACATGCTTAATGGGCGGTCGAGGTGAAGTGTGATGATGGAGTGCGGTGTAACGGGGTGTGGGGGAAGGGGAGGTGTGGGGGAGGGGGGAAAGCTTTTTGTGTAGGGGAGAACTGTAGGGAGGGGAGATTTTGTGTGGACTGGGGGTGCTGTTTAGGGGGCGAGGAGGAGGAGGAGGAGGAGGAGGGAAGGGAAGAGGAGGAGGGAGGGAGGAAGGGAGAGAGGGGAGGAGAGTCGTTGAAGGGGAGAGAGAGAGAGAGAGAGTCAGTGAGGGAGGGATTGGATGATGTACGGCGATTGGGGGGAGGGGAGGGGAGGGGGAAGGAGGGGATATATACTCCGTGCAGGGGAGAATCTAGGGTGGGGATATTGTGTACTTAGGGAGGAGGGAGGGGAGGGGGAGGGGGAGGGGAGATGCTCTGTTACGGAAGATTTAGGGGAGACATTCTATAGAGGAAAACTAGGTGGGATATTCTGCTAATCAACTAAAGTGCAAGAGAGGTACGATCAGAATTTAAGAAAATACGGTTAAAGTACTGGTTCAAAAAAAAAAAAAAAAAAAAAAAAAAAAAAAAAAAAAAAAAAAAAAAAAAAGACGGGTTCAATATTTTTCCACTTCTTGATGATCTGCCGATGAATAAATAAATAAACTTATTCCCTGTTAATAGATTGGTTTTGTCTTACATGTGTTTACGCGAAAAAAGGTAATATATATATACCCCATCAAACTCGAATTCTCACTCTCTGTCTGGAAACTTCCTTCTTCTTCTTCTTCTTCTCCTTCTTCCTATTTTTCCTCTTCACCTTTTTTTCCTTCTTCTTATTCTCCTTTTCTTCTTCTCATCATTGTGTCTTCTTTTTTCTTTCCTTTATCCTCCTCCTCCTCCTCCTCTTATTATTATTTTCATCTTCTGTTTATTTATTTTTTCTTCTTCTTCAGTTTCTTTTCCTTTTTTCTTATTCTTCCTCTTAAGCTTCTTCACATTCTTTTTCTTCTTCTGCTTCTTTTTTCTTATTCTTATTCTTATTCTTTCTCTTATTTTTTCTTATTCTTATTCTTCTTATTCTTTCTCTTCTTTTTATTTTTCTTCCTCTTTATCCTCCTCTTCTTCTTCTTTTACTTCTCCTTCTTCTACTTTTTTTATTTTCTTCTTCTTCTTACTTTCTTCTTATTCGTTTCCTACTTCTTTTCATTTTTCTGATACTTTTCTTCTTCTTCTTTTTCTTTTTTTCTTCTCTTTCTCCTTTTTTTTCTTCTCTGTCTTCTTTTGATACTTTTATTCTTCTTTTTCTTCTCTTTTTTTCTTTTATTTCTTCTTCTCTATCTTCTCCTTCCTCTTCTTCTTCTTTTTCTTCCTCTTTTTCTTCCTCTTCTTCTTTTCCTTCTTATTCTTATTTGTCCTCCTCCTTTTCTCCTTCTTTTTCTTTTCTCTTTTCTTCCGTCTGTTTGTCTGACAGTAGCTGTTTTCTCTGCTTGTTCCTAATATCAAAGTCTGTCAGTCTGTCTATAGTCGATATCCAAAGTACAAAAAGTTTGCATTAAATATCCTATTTTCACTTATCAACGTCAGAAGCGGTCAAAGAAATTCGTTACTTTTTGGGGCCAGTTTGGTGTTATTTTCTTCACTTCTTGCGAATAACAATTAGAGTAAACGTGGAAGAGAGAGAAAGGAAACCGGCGTACGTTTTCCCCACGCCCATGTCAGCATCAGTCTTGTCCGCAAATGAGGTCAAATTTTCACATGGTTTCAGCTGCGTGAGGATTTGATTATACACGAATTTGCTTTTGCCTTTAAAAGCACTTTGTGGGGAACTTGGCTATTTTTTGTTCTCTCTCTCTCTCTCTCTCTTTCTGTAACGTAAAGGTGGATTTGACTATGAACTGAGACGATAGCTCGTTGACTTATTTCAGAGGGCACATCACTCTCTCTCTTTATTTATTTATTTTTTTGTCTTACTATTTTTTAAAGACAGTATTCGTTTTAATTTCTACAGTTCTACCGAGTGCACGGGAAGGTTTTGCACTCTCTTACCCCCGCGCCGCCTTGCGTTTAAGAGTTTCATGGGCTCATTTACCCCCGTCTATTTTCATCAAAGGCGAAAATCACGGATATTAGCACACAACGACACCCATAAATTATTACCCTCCATACTTCACATTTCCTCCCAGTTATATATATCTTTCCTTCTTCCACACCGTATCCCCGAATAATACAATGGCAGCCATAAATTGTGACGTGATGGCATTCGTTACCCCTATAGGCCTAGGCTCCCATGCCCCCATAAATTCTTGCTTTTGACCCCCTCCCCCCCATCCAGGGCCCCCTCCCCTCCTCCCTCCTCCCTCCCTCCCTCCCACTCGCCCCTTCCCTCCATCCCGCTACCCTCGGTTGCCATCCCAGCTTCACCCATGTTTTTAGAGCTTACTGCTGCAGTTGGTAGCAAATTTACTGGTGACCAGCCTCGCTTTTTCGATACTGGAATAAGTCTAATAAAAAGAATATTGGTCTCGGCACTTTATGTATTGACAATTTCGTAATTAGGTCTTGCTAATGACTGGATGCCGAGTCTTTCTTTCCTTTGGTGGGGGGGGGGGGGCAGGGGAGTCGTGGACTGCTCCTCAATCTAACTAGTCTTGTGTTGCTATATTCGGTAGCTGATTCTTGACTTTCGTATTCTTAAAGACTTCCACAAAAAGGAAAAAGAACCTCACCTGCCTCCCACAGCAGCTGGTGACGACCATCTGCGGCAACAAGCAAACCATTTCGTCACGTTGTATGGAATGTTACGGGCAATTGTCACTGGCTTTTATGCATATCGCTCTCCGCATCCCTTTCATCCCCCGTGCTTGGATATTACACTCATAAATAATCTCATACTTTTGGATGCATCCATATATTCACAGACACACGCTCATACACGCTCACACACACACACACACACACACACACACACACACACACACACACACACACACACACACACACTTACACACACACACACACACACACACACACACACACACACACACACACACACACACACACACACACACACACACACACACACACACACATACACACACACACATACACATACACACACACACACACACACACACAAACACACCCACACATATACAATACACTGTATATGCATACATGCATATCCATGAAGAATATCCCACGGTGCTTAGAAGTGCAGAGATTCGCAGCGGCTCGCGTCTCCGCCCTCGAGACGCGCGTTCCGAGGCAGCGATTTCGATCTCGTTTCGTCTCCTTCGGGGAGTCGGAGATCGCGATCGGTTTCTTGTTCTCGAAATGTGTCCCCGGAAGCGCCTGCCATCTGGTGGTTGTTGCGGCAATGAGCTTGTTGCTCCTGACAACACACTCTTTCTGTTGCAATCGAAATAGGTCAGTCACTAAGGGAGTGTGGATGGGAGGGGGGAGGGGAGGGGGATGGGGGGTGTTTATACACATCGACTGTGATTATCTCCAATAGATTTAACTTGCAGTCAGTAATTCATCACTGATAATTAAAATTCACTAAAACATAATTAAGTCCTGCCCCGACACAGCACCCACGCCCCCTCAGCACCACCGATTACCTGCTGATGTTATATCATTTTGTAGAATTATGAATTTTCTCGCATCCTCTCACATCACGAGAATTAGGAAACTCTATAATTACAAGTTTATAATGCCAGAGTCTTGATATGGCATACCTACAATTACCTTTTTATATAATCCCAGTTTCTTAGGCAAGTTGCCTCAGAACAGGCTGCCAATCCAAATTATTTATATATATAATCTTTGTCTTTTAAATAAGTCTCAATGGAGACGCTTCTCCACTGCCGGATAGACATTCTATGTAATTTCTGTCACTCAGATAAATCTTTATGTTGTCCGAGCCACTCCGCCCCGCTCGCCGGGCATTCCTCCTCCGCCTCCTCCTCCTCCTTCTCCTCCTCCTCCTCCTCTTCCTAATCCTAATTCTATTCCTCCTCTTCCTCATCCTAATCCTGATCCTCCTCCTCTTCCTCTTCCTCTTCCTTTTCCTCCTAATCCTCCTCTTTCTACTCCTTTATCTCCTCCTAATCCCCCTCCTCTTCTTCCTACCCCCCTCGTTCTCCTTCTCCACCTCCTCCACCTCCTCCGCCTCCTCCCCCTTATCTCCACCCACTCCTATCCCTGGTTCTGTCTTGGATCCTCTTTCTTCCTAACTCTCCTCCTAATCCTTATTATTCATTCTTCTTAATGATATACATTTCTCTGGTTGTTTACTCTTTGTCTGTTTCTACGATATACATCATTGTATTGCATTCATATGGCCCTTTTCATTGAAAGAAACGATTCCAAATTCATCTTCTAGATTGAAGAATTAAAAAAAAAAAAAAAAGGAAAGAAAGATAATCCAATAACCTACTGGCTCTCTCACCTGCGTCGCCCTTTCCATACTATCTTATGTACTGTTTTTTTGTTTTTTTATTTTTTTTTTTCACCCCGCTCCTCACCCTCCCCTTCCCACTCACGCCCTCCTGTTACCCCTACCCCCACACCCCCCATCTTTTCCACCCCCCCACTCCCACTCCCACCCCCAACCCCTCCACACACACCCTCTGCTCAACCTCATTGATATTCGATCCTCATTGCGTCCAGTACTTTCTTATTTTTCCATTTCAACCATTGAGTGTATCTTTTACTCGTCTGGTTAGTTTCGACCATAGGTTGCAACTCGGCTTGAAGGTTAAGGCATTTTGGGAAGACTTATATACATACTTAGACACAGTCAGACACACATGCACACACACACACACACATATTCACACACACACTCATACACACACATACACACACTCAAATACACACACACACACATGCATACGCACACACACACACACACACACACACACACGCACACATAAGCACACACACACACACACACACACACACGCACACACATATACTGTATACATGTATGTATGTATGTATGAATATATGTATGTATTTTCTTTCGCCTCTTTATTCTTACTGATGTTGTTGTTGCTTCTTTGCGGTGTTGTTGTTGCTGTTGCCATTATCATTCATATTGTTACCATCATTATAATTACCATTATCATTATCTTATTAGTATAATCATTCCCATCACTGTAATCATTACTACCACTATTGTTATTATTAATATTTCTATCTCCACCATTTTGATCTTTCTCGTCCTTGTTCGAGTTTGCAATCATGTCGGGTCATCGATCTCTCATAACAGAAGTTACCTTTTCAATATTTACATTTTCATGTTAATGATTGCCTCTCACCTTTCCTCGATATTGAACCTTCCAAGTTACCTTTTTTCAGTGCGTTACGATTTTTTCCATTATTCTTTTCATATATACATACATATATATATATATATATATATATATATATATATATATATATATATATATATATATATATATATATATATATATATATATATATATATATATATATATATATATATATATATACATAGAGAGAGAGAGAGAGAGAGAGAGAGAGAGAGAGAGAGAGAGAGAGAGATACATAGATAGATAGATAGATAGATAGATAGACAGATAGATAGATAGATAGATAGGTAGATAGATAGATAGACAGATAGATTTTTTCAATCCTTTCGTATTTTATTTCCGTCATTTTAGAATGTCAAGTATCATATTAACCTTCCGTACATATAATCTCTTCATTTGAACGTTTTTCAGTTCATTGTGATATTTACATCCTAGGTAATTTGGAGCATCTTTCTCCACGCTGCCTTATTCTATCTTTCCCTTTTTATCTCGTTTCTCATGCTATTTATCCCTTTTGTCTCCTCATTTCCTTCGTCTCTCCCAGTTTTCATCATCATCGGCTTCCTGCGCTCGCCGCCCACTCCTCTCCGGCAGCTCCTCTCTGGCCTTCCCCCGCCCACCCCGCCCGCCCCGCCTCCCACCCACGGCCGCCCATCCAGTCATCGTTTAGATTTATTGGTCACGCTCGAGAAAACCAGCCCTCGACTCCCATCCGCCCGCGCCTCACTCTCTCTCCGTCGCTCGCACGCCCTCGCTTCCATTCAGCTCTCACTCTCCTCCCCAGCCCCCTGCCCCCCACCCCCACCCCCACCCCACTCCCTCACCTGCTTCCCCTACTCCTTGCATCTCACGCTCTTAACTCCCCCTCCCTGCCCCTCCCCTCCCCCAACCCCCGCCATATGATCACGTGACCACGCGGCAGGGATTGCAGGGCCACGTGCCTTATCAGCGTCTGGCCCCACTATTTATAGCGCTCACAGCTGATTAATCCACACTCACGGCCTAGAAAAGTCCCTCCTGGCCCGGTCCCCTTCATTACAGCGAACGTCATATCTCAAACATCTTTCAGTATTAGGATGCCGGATAGGCTTCGCACGCCCCCGGGATGGCCGCTTGGCACCTCGGGGAGCGACGCGCCCGTGCCTCCGCTGTGTCTGGGCCGATGGCAAAGGCACCCTGATGATGCATATGTTTCTTCTTCTTTTTTTTTTTTTTTTTCTTTTTTTTTAGTTCGATTTAAAAGATCTGACGTGTCTTAGCTCTCCTCCATTCAGTTTTTCACTCCTTTTCAGACTTGAGGAAACTCAAAGCATAATTCATTTCATTTCTTTATGTGTGTTAGATTAGACTTTCCCTTTTACGGCTTAAGAGTTTTGACTCTTTTTTTTCTTTCTTTCTTTCTTTCTATCTCTCATCCCGTCATCCCATCATACTCTTTTTTTTCTGTAGCCATAGTTCTACTTCCAAGCCCCTTTTTTTTTTCTTTCCTCATAGTTTATCAGTCCTTTTATAACCCCCCCACCTCACCCCATCCCCTCCCCCTCCCCAACCATAGCAAAACAGGACTTTTTTTCTCCCTGAGCACAGCCTCCTCTCCCCTACATCCCTGCCCCGTGGATGTGCTCCCTTCATCCATAAACAAGCCTCCTCCTCCTCCCCTTCCCCTTCCCCTATTCTTCTCTGTACTCTGGAGCATTCAAACGCCTTTGCTCTCTCCCTGCCCCCACCTCAATCTCCTCCTCCTCCTCCTATTCATCCCTTTCCTTCTCTTCCTCCTATTCATCCATTTCCTTCTCTTCCTCCTCCTCATCGTCAAACTCCTTAATCCTCATCAACATCATCATCTCCCTTTTCCTTCTCCCTTTTCCTCTTTATACTCCTCCTCCTCATTATCATCCCTCTCTTCCTCCTCCTCCATTTCCTCCTTATCCTCACCCGTCCTCCTTCAACCTTCCTTCCCCTTTTCTCTGGCTCCCTTCACCCCCTCCCTCCCCCCTCCAATCCCTTTTTCCTACGCCCCTTTCATCCCTTTCCTATTCCCCTTCTTCCTCGACCCTTCTTCCTTCTCTGTCTCCCTCTTTACTACCACTCGACCTCTCCTCCGCCTCCTTCTCCTCCTCCTCCAACTTAACAACCACAACGTATCAACCCCCTCCCCCTACCCATCCAGCACCCTCCCCCCCTCCCCCTTTCCCCCTCAGGCACTGTGCTTGAGTCTTCCATGTCCCTAGCGACGGCTCTCCTGCCTGCCAGACGGAAGTTTTTTTTATTACGTTCAATTAAGACATATTATCCTATTTCCAAAATCAACAATGAATTCTAAACGCCATTATTGATGGTCTTATGTGAATAAAACTCGTCTATAAAGGAGATGCAGAGACAGTCTGAAAATGAGTCAAAGTGTGTTATGTGTCTCTTCGTGAGGTTCAATAATTTAAAAAATGATTTTTTGAGTTAAATGCGTATCTGAAAATGTTGTAAAAGTGACTATTTTCCTTTAACATGTGCCTGTCAATGCGTGGGGGTACGTTGACGTTGACAGCGTGCCTTCAGATTTCCTATTCTTATCACACATACAGTTTCTATGAAGCAAATATGAGACCACTGTTAGAAGTCGAGCATCACAGAGTCACCATCCGATGACTACACACACACACCACACATTCCTCCTGAACCCTTCTGTGATGATTCGATTAGGCCACCATGGATGCTCCCCTGATCAGATCAGCTGATCCGAAGCCTTTTTTGTAGCCCATACCCCGATAGAATATGCAAGGAAATTATGCACATTACAGGCTATTAATAATTTGATTTTACATGCGCACGTCAAATAAATCTGAGGCGAACACTACCCGGTTCGGTCGGCCGAGCAGAATCACCTTGAATAACCCGACATTCCAGGCTGACCCGATCGGCTCCTGTCCTGCCAAGGCCGAGCTGCGTCCGGGTGTTGGGGTCTTTTGCTTGGGTCAGGAAGGACTCTCAGGCCGTGGCGTTGTCTCGTAGTCGCGTAGCTCTGTTGATGGGAGATTAGAGCATTTAGCAACGGATAGATAGATGCCTTATCGCTCCTGCCGTTACTATAATCCACATAAATCTAAAATACTTTTATATGCATTTGCGAGTGGCAAACGTTATCACTGTATTTTCCTGTCTAACACTCAAAAGGCTCTGTATACCTATCATACATATCATTGTATACGTCTATCACAGACAGCAATTACTCTTTGTGGCTTTGTTACTTACGATAACATCTCCAGCGGTTTCATCGGTTGAAATCCCATTCACTGTACGGCAACCCCAATAGCAATGACGCCAGCTGTGAGCCCGTCAGATCCAACAATACTCATGAAATTTGGTGTCATTAACAGCGGTGATAACAACTGGACCCTTCCAAATGCTGTCATAATTATGATGATTTAGGCTGTAATTAATTATTGTAATTTATTAATATGGTAGAACATAAATATTACTAACACCTCATTCCCAATACGGTCTGAAATAAACGAGTTCCCTGCCTGGACATACACGTAGGTAAAAAAGGTGACGTTTTATAATGATCGATGAGTGTTTGTATTCGATATATAAAAAA
>BOPN01007744.1:22500-25000 GCA_017312705.2 Penaeus japonicus | reverse complement strand
CACCTTCACCTTGCTTGTTATTTCAATAAGGCAGGGTAACATTTCAATCAAAGGTATTGAAGTTTACAGTTGTTTTTTTAAAACAAGAGATAAAATAAGGCATCACCCTATCTCCACATCTTACATCATTCTCGCTGAGGTTCCGTCAGCGTTGGATAATGGAGTATTTGTATTCCGTCCAGGGTCTGTATGAGGTACGGCGGAGCGTCGTGGCCAGCCTGGATATAGAAATGTTATGATGGCTCAGATAACATCACGGCGGCATTGGACATCTTACATTATATACGGTGGTTGGTTTATCCGTCCAGGATTCCTCGGCGTAAGTTATGGAAGGCCGTTTATCATGGCAAATGAAATTGATGGCACTCATGGAAGTACATATCGGGTATTTAGTACATAAATCAAAGAGATAACCTGCATGGATAATTACAACACGCTATAGCGCACTTAGCCGCGCCGACTGGCTTTGTCAGAATGATTCAGGAACGCCAGGATTTATCAAGAGTCAAAGAGTGCAGTAGTGTCAGATATCATGACGTTCATGAGCGGATCACCTTCGTTTTGATAAACTCGGAATTAGTTCGCATTACTTCGCTGACCAAGGCATAATTGAATAGAAAAAAGGGAGAGAAAGGGTGAAAGAGGGTGAAGAAGAGAGGGAGGGGGGGAGAGACAGAGTTAGACAGAGAGAGAGACAGAAACAAAAACAGATACATACGTAGGGTAGGGAAGAGATGGAGGAACAGAAGACAGTTAAAGGTAGTAAGATCAGAGAGAGAGAGAAAGAGAAAGAGAGAGAGAGAAACAGACCGAGAGAGAGACAAACAGACCGAGAGAGAGAGAGAAGAGAGAGAGAGAGAGAATGAGAAAAACAAATCAGAAACCGACGAGGCATTTTCCGTTACGCCCTTAACGCACTTCACTTTGATCGGATCACGTCATATAAACAGCAAATGAATGATGTTAATCAAACAAGAGCCTCACTGATGGAAAAGCGGTGCCAAAAGAGGAGGCACATTTATCCGTCGTAGTGATATACAGCAAGTTAATATGAATATCCCGCATATATCAAGTGCAACGTTTTATTACTCCCTTGAACACCATGCATGCGTCTCTAACCTTTTCCTCCTCCTTTCACCTGCCGCTAATGAATCTCGATGCCAAGGCTGAGCGAGGAGGAGGTCGGCTCGACTGCCTGCCTGGGCCTCCGTCGGGGGACCGGCTTCGTGTCGTGGCTTCGGGGTTCGAGCGTGGCACTTGCTTTCTTGTTGCTGGTGTTCTTTTGCTTTTTCTTGTTGGTGATATCTTTTTGTTTGTTTGTTTGATTGTTTGCTTGTTTGTTGGTGATTTCGATGTGTTTTGCATGTTGGCGTTATATACATACATACATATATATATATATATATATATATATATATATATATATATATATATATATATATATATATATATATATATCGTTTTTGTATGTTGGCAATACTCTTACTATAGTTTGTTGGGAATGCCCTTATCTTTTCCTGTTGGCAATATCCTTTTCTTTCGCTTGTTGGTAATACCATTATGCCAGAGATGCTGATGGCAATAATGATTATAATGATAAGAGTAATAAATATAATGATAACAATGATTGTAATAACAAAAATGAATTATGTGATCATGATGATAGTGATATAAATTATAATGATATCAACACCTATAATAATGATAATAAAGATGAAAATGAAGATGAAGATGAAGATGAAGATGAAGAAGAAGATGAAGATGAAGAAGAAGGAGAAGAAGAAGATGATGATGATGACAAAGAAGAAGGAGAAAAAGAAGAAGAAGCTGATGCCGAAGAAGGAGAAGAAGAAGAAGAAAAAAAAAGAAGATGAAGATGATGATGAAGGAGAAGACTCAGAAGACGAAGCAGAAGCAGAAGAAGAATAAGAAGAAGGAAAAGAGAATAAAAAGGGAAGACTCAGAAGACAACAGGACGAGGCCGCGTCTGCGAGTTCGCGTGCGACGGGAACACATCTCAGACGCGCATAATCCGGCGGGTCAGGAGGTAAGTGAAATATCAGGAAGAAGAGGCCCCGAGATGAGCTGTGGTGGGGGGAGGGGAGGGGGATAGAGGGGGGAGGGGGGACGCGGGGGGACGCGTAGGTAGGGGGAGGAGGTGGAGGAGGGCGGGGGGGAGTGGGGATAGAAGAGGGAGGGGAGGGAAGGAGGGGTAAGTGAAGAAAGGGGGAGAAGGGATGAGGGGAGGGGGGTGGAGGGAGGATAGATGAGGAAGGGGGGGAGGAGGGGAGAGGAGGGGGTATATGGTGGAGGGGGGAATGTGTTGGTGATGAAGGAGCTGTTGGAGAAGAAGATAACAATGGGGAGTGAATTATGGGGGAGATGCCTCTCGAGGTGGACGTGAAGACGGTCGTGTTCCGATGAAGGGGGGGATGGGGGGGGGAAGGAAGGAAGGGAGGGAGAGAGGAAGGGAGGATGGGAGGATGGGAGGGTGGGAGGG
>BOPN01007744.1:10000-15000 GCA_017312705.2 Penaeus japonicus | reverse complement strand
CAATAGGGATTAATATAAAGGATGCGATGAGTAAGATACGTAACCGTAATAATAATGATAATAATAATAATGATAATAATAATAATAATGATAATAATGATAATAATAATAATGGTAATAATAATAATAATAATGATAATGATAATAATAATTATAACAATGATAATGATAATAGTAATAATAATAATGATAATAATAATAATAATAATAATAATATTAATAATAATAATAACCTTTACTATCGTTATCAACATATTTACTATTATCATTACTATCATTATCATCATCATCTGTGTCAATTTTACCTCTTATCATCATCTTTATTGTATACTGTTTATTGTGATTATTATCATTGCCATTATTAGTATAATCATTTTGTCATTATATCAATGACTGCTATTATATCAACTAACTTTGATATTAAAGGAATGGTTATCGTTATGATTTACGTTTTCAATTTGCAATAATTTTTATCCATTGATACTGCCATTATCATCCCAATCATTATAACTATCATCATTGTAATAATCACATGATATTATCATTACTTGTAGTATCATCATTATCATTGCTATCATCATGATTATCATTACTATTGATATCAAAATAATTAATTCATCATTTATGTTTTTTTTTTTTTTTTTTTTTTTTTTTTCATTGGTTTACTTATTATCATTTTAGTAGTATTATTATTAACGCTGTTTTTATCATTTCTCTTCCTGTTGTTGTTGATGCCTGTGAAAATGATGATGATGATGATGATGGTGATGATGATGATGATTGATTGTTGTTATTGTTGTTTTTATCATCACTATTTTTGGTATCATCATTATCGTTATCATCATCATCGGTATCTTCATCATTATCCTCATCATTATTATCATCATTATCATCATCCTTATCATTATTATCATTCATTCTTCTTCTCTTCATTATCTTTATCATCATTATTATCATCATCATTATCATCATCATTTTCATTATTAACATCATCATTATCATTATTATCGATATCATAATGATTATTATTATAATATCATGGTGATTATCATTCACAAATATCGTTTTCCCGACAATTATCATCACCACTGGTAGTAGTTGTGGCATCCTATTAGTATTATTATCATTATATTATTATTGTTATATTCATCATCATTACGATTATCATTATCATAATCATCGTTATCATTATTATCATTATTGTAATAATTACTATCGTTAGCATTATTATCATTATCATTACGAATGTTATTATTTTTATCATCGTTACTATTATCATTATTATCATTATTATAATTATTATTATTTGACATTACTATTATCATCATCATTATCATCATCAGTATCATTATCATCATTATTATTATAATTATCATCCTTATTATCATCATTATTATTGTCAATATTGATATCATCATAACTATTATTGTTATTATCATCATTATCATTATCGTTATCATCAATATTTTCGTAATCAGCCTTACCATCATTACCATCAGCATTACAAACGTTACTATCATTCTATACCATTTACAGCATAGTAATATAATATCTATTTTTGTAATCATGATAATAGATAAAGTTGATGATAGTATTAAAAGATAATGATTGTACGATAATCAGAATTATGATGATAAGCGCGTTCATGGCGTCCGGTATAATAACATCATGCCGATGTGTGTTGATAATAATAACACTAATAATAACACTAATAACAAGTTGCTAATTATCGTCATGATTACATTGTATGGGTTCAATCTCTCATGTGCAATGATATGCGTGGATTGGGTGTATCAATAAATAAATTTATTAAAATTATATTGTATGAACAAATAAGGAAATGGATGAATAAATAGATGATGAAATTAACCAGTCAGTGAAAAGATATTAGAGAATGTATAAGTAAATGAAAAGGGGGACTAAATAGATATGAGAACATAGATGGAATGAGAGAAATTGGAAATACCAAGAAATAAAAAGTTGAAGGAATATTGAATGCAAATCTTTCGTTTAGTGATAATGATAATGATGATTTTATTGATATCACTATCAATATTATCATTGGCATCATTGTGAAAACAATTGCGTTAACAATCATCATAATTTTTATTTTCATTTTATCTATATTATCATTATTACTATCAATTCTTGTCAATATTATTGTCATTATTATTTTTACTGTTATCATTATTGTCATCAGCATTATCATTATTATTGTTCTATCCTTATCATTATCATTATTGTCGTTATTATTCTCATTTTTATCATTATCACTATTAATACTATTAATAGTGATAGAGTATGACTTAATTACTCTCATTATTACCATCATCATCATCATCAATCATAATGTCATTATCATCATCATCGTTACCAACATCATTTTATATAATCATCATCTTTCAAATAGATGAAGAAAAATAAAGTATCTATTTATACGATGAAAAATACATATTCACGTGGTTATATTTGTAACATATCCATGAAATCATGAATAATGTGTTGGGTTTTCGTCGAAATGAAATCAATACAACATCAATAAGGCCATACGGAAAAGGAAAGATGAATAATGCATGGAAAGGGTGAAGTATGTGGTAATAAAAACGCTTCATATTTACATTTCATTTATTTATTGACGGCTTATACAGATTTCTACGTATTCTCTCTCTCTCTCTCTCTCTCTCTCTCTCTCTCTCTCTCTCTCTCTCTCTCTCTCTCTCTTTATTTCTGTTTTTTTGTAGTTTTTTTTTTCCTCTCTCTCCTTCCTTTTCTTTCATCTCTCTCTCTCTCGTATACGTATATATATATATATATATATATATATATATATATATATATATATATATATATATATATATATATATATATATATATATATATGTATATATATATAAATAAATATATATATATATATATATATATATATATATATATATATATATATATATATGTATATATATATGTATATGTATATATATATATATATATATATATATATAGATATATATATATATATATATACATATATATGTATATATATATATATATATATATATATATATATATATATACATATACATATATATATATATATATATATATATATATATATATATATATATATATATATATATATATGTATGTATGTATGTATATATATATATATATATATATATATATATATCTCTCTCTCTATATATATATATATATATATATATATATATATATATCCATCATCTACATCTATATTCTATATGCATCTATATAACTATTTCTCTATATCTCTGTCTATCTACATACATTTCTATCTACCTATCTCCCCACTCCCTTTCCCTTCTCTCTCTCTCTCTCTCTCCCTCTCTGCCTCTCTACAGTACGGACTGTAGAACACGTGACGAAGGAGGGATTATGCAACATCAGCCCTAAAAGGTTCGCTAGTTATTTCCATTTTGTAATATTGCAGTTGCACGATAAATGCAACGCAGATGATCAGGCAAAATTTCAGATCCCATCCATTTTGTGTTTTAAAAAAATCTGGCGCCGTTAAGCATCTACTTCCCCTTAGATTATTTTAACAAAATATCGGTAAAGAACTGATCAATGAGATGTTAATACACATTTTCAAATAATTATATTTTTTCCGTAGTGATAAGTTTGCGTGTTAAACAGGTGAGTCGCGTCAGTAAGGGTCATAATGGCTCACCCTGTAATATCCTGTAAGCACCTAGTTTTTCCAGGGTTTTTATTTTGGCTGAATATGCACAATTTCTGGCGCATCGCGTAATACTCTGCTTGCTAAATTTATATCGCTATTTGCATTAATTTTATAGGATATTGTTGGTGCCCATGTCGTATAAAGACTAATAACAACATTAGTAAATTTCATATATTGGTAATGTATTTTTCGGATCAGTATTAAAAGAATAATGAAAAAAGTAATGAGGCAGATATCTGAGCTTGCCTATTATGCTTTGGCTATCAGCACGTGCATTTATCTTCCAGGAGAGCTGCCAATATTAAGCTCTGCTAAAAAGTGCTGATTTTATTACCAAATAAGGGTTAATTATGATGGTTGCCAATAAGGATTTCCCCGTTTGGAGACCCAGAGATTGTCAAAATCAAAAATTCGCAGCGTGTTCTTCATCTCTTCGGCATTACGACGTGACGTAAGAGATAGAACAGTCACGAGATTTACGCGAATTTCCGTAACTAACATTCGCTCGTCCCGTTCCGCCACGCCGCCGCCGCGCGTAGGCCCCGGGCAGTAGGCCTAACGTAGGTGCCAATATCGCGTGATATGGCACGGAAACTTATTAGATTAAACTAAGCATTTGAATATGTCCGCCATAAATGAGTCTAACAATCATGGGTGGCCGCTCTATCGACAACAAACCGGCCGTTAGTGTAGGTGCGATGGCCCAATATGCTGAAATAGAGATCGGGGCTTCGGACTTTACTATGGAACAGGGGGAAATCGGAGAAAATTCCGGATAATTGTGCTATAACTGAACGTCTTATTGGCCTCGACAGTTACGGCCGCGTCGCAGAGGAGGAATCGGAAAGGAGGCATCTGGGCGTGGATTTCTTGGTTATCAAATGAGTCCACATTTGGAAAATCACATCGCATTACATTAGAGACAAATGGCTGGTCGTATTTCTTTGTTCGATTCAGAAACGGATATGAATATATATTCCTTTTCTTTTTCCTTGTTTTTTTTTGAGTGTGTGTTGGCGGGGGGGGGGGGGGGGGGACTTGTCTTCTCGTGATATTGATGGCGGTTATTTGTTTGGTGAATTAATGGGAGAACATTAAGCATGCTAATTAGAAACCTTCCCAATCCCCGCTGCAAGTCCGCTGTTCACGAGAAGCAATGACAGAGGAAAGTTCCAATGCTCGATGAGTGACGCATAACTCACTTCGTAGGTCAGAGGAGGTCAAGACGGGCCTCGCTCGGAGGAGATGCTTTTCCATTAGCAGTCTGCAACTAGTCGTTTACATG
>BOPN01007743.1:37500-54614 GCA_017312705.2 Penaeus japonicus | reverse complement strand
CACGTGTCCACATGAGCCAAAACATGTGAATACCACGTGATCCACAGGATATTTACATATTTATTACTGTGAATAATCTGTACTTTCTATTGTATGCTTATTGGTGTAATCTTTACATGTAAATAAATAGAACTGCAGTGGGCGTTTCATGGGCTCCATAATTTCAGGCAAACCAGTGATACATATAGACAGATATCACACACTCCATGATACGTGTCTCGCACCGAGTGAGAAGCGATTTGCCATACACTCAATACACTCACTAATTGTAACATCTTTCTAAGTGTTCCGGTACTTCGAGGCAGTGAGCGACTAGTGAAATTTGAAACCTAGTTACCGTCCTTAGGCCTCTGGGTATTGCGCGCGTATTTTTCGGGGTATTTCATTATATTCGGTAGGAGGCGAATTTCCCCCAGCGGCGAGAGAGGGACCTGTAGCAGCCCTGTACTGTGTGATCCTCTGCAGACCGTGTCTCTGTACTGGTAAGATGAAGATACATTGCATATTCATGCAAGTATTAAATAATCTAAATTTAGACACGCGGTCTGGTCAGCATCACACATTTCAGGGTATTGTCTCGCCGCTAGGGAAATTCGCTACCCGGCGAATATAGTAAAATACCATGAAAAAAATCATCATTTCTTATACTACTGACTCAGACACCCGTTTCCAAGTCAAACCACTTGCCATTTGCCTTTTGGAGGAACTTGCACACTGGTATCGAGCTCATAAGCACCATTCAAGACTCAAACGACAAATCCGGAGAAACCTACAGAGTGTTGGACTCAAGTTGAGAAAATCACAAAAGAATCTTTCCCTTTAGGAGTCCTCATCCGCTAGCTGCAGAGTAAAGAATCCCAAGACTGAGAAAATCGCCAGCAGATTGAAGAGAGAGATCGGGAATGACTTCCCTGATCGTGCCATCCTCCACACGAGAAGGTGGCAAAGAAATATTCCCTGATAGACGTCGAGGGTCATGGTTGATCCTCAATATTTCGTCAACCAGTTTCTTCACAAGATACACAGCAGCCCCCTTTCTGGCCATGGTGCGGCCCAGAGAACCTTATTCCGTTAAAAAAGACTTTTCACATGACTAGGGATAGACAAAAGATGCCAAGCAACATGTTGCGTCTCGTATAATTTGTCAAAAATTCAGAGGGAAAGCACATCCAATGTCTCTTTGAGCGATGGACTCCATAGGACCGCTCCCTATGGTTGAAAAGGGCAACAAATACATATCAACATGCGTAGACTTCCTCAAAACCAAAGACCCGGAAGAAGTTGCAAGCGCTATATGGGACAATGTCATTGGTCACTTGGGACCACCATAAGTCATCCTTTGTAATCAATGTATGGAATTTAGGAACCATGTTATGAAGAAACTAGCGGGGATCGGAGGATTCAAACACAAAACGGTTACAATCAATCGTCCTGCCGGCAACGGATTGGTCGAGAACCATAATGATTAGCTAATCTCCATTCCTCACAGCTTCGTGGATGGACTATGTCCCATAGATTGGGATGAACATCTCTCTGAATAGTACCTATCACAGCTCAATAGGGGATATACCTTTGTGTGCAGTGTATGCAGTGGACCCATTATTTCCAAACGCAACCCTATTCAACTCGTCCTCCAACATAGATGAGCGAGCTGCAGCGACCTTCAGGGTCTACCAACAAATCAGAAAGATTTTAGAACGAGCAGCAAACCAGCGTGAGAAACAAGACGACAAAATCCACCGACTTGCAAATTGGACAATGTGTCTACGTGAAGAGACCAAATAAAAATTGGGCCAGAAAGCCTTCCGCTAATTGGCGTGGACCATCCCGGGTGCTCAAGAGAATCGAGGAGAAGGCTAGAGGAGCTTAAAACAAGAAAAAAATAGAAGCTCATCTTGACCTAATGAAGCTAATTCATTTCATGACAGTGACATTGAGGATTCAAACAGTGACGCGTGACTGTACTTATGATCCGGGCTATTATAAAAATCTGCATGTGGGTAAATCATAGATATATATTGCTTGTGAGGGAATTATAATTATATGTTGCATGAGGCTAATTGATTAGCGCATGCCCTGTGTTGCTAGGAACATACTAATGAAATAGAAAGTAGTTACCAGTAGTGAGTAACGATAACAATAAAATCAACTAATCAACCAGACGTAAATACATCTACAACTTTTCTATATTTCCTTTCAAATCATTTATCAAAAAGCAGGTGACTAATAGCATATAGAATTACAGCCTGTTGCTTGTGGTGTTGGAGACTCTGGAGATGGAGATGCCCGAGCCAGGGCCGAGGACACTTACAAACTCTGGACTAATCATCATGATTTTTTTTCTATCATGTTATTAGGGATTAATGATCTGTACACTTTGCCAGATTCTGCCTCGTTTATAATATTATCAAGTATGTTTGACTTGTCTTTGACCTTATTCCTCTTGTTCGCCAATAGGTCAATTAACTGGTTTAAGTGAGAAAGATGGTAGAATGCAGTAACGCATTTTAATAGAGATACAATTTTTTACTCTCTGACCGAGACTCGATCCCGGGTTGTCAGAGTGATAATCCCGGCTTCTAACCAACAGACTACACGACTCGCTAAAAGAATTGTCTAACCAGATGCCTTACAACCATCATGGAAATTACCTATAAGCTCTTTGCAGAGCAGTGATAGCGAGGCTTTACAGACAATCCCCGTGACCACTCGGCGGGAATGAATTAGAAATTCAAGTCACAAATCAGATTACCGAGGTTATATCTAAGTGAAAAAGTTTATAGTAATGATTTCTTTAATGCGTTCCAGGTCATGCTCTCCCGTATGTTCTAGATCATACATGTCCCTTTCTGTATCTCCTACCCTCTCCGTCACGGTCTCGAATAATCCGGAAGCCTGGTGATAATACTGACATGCTTATGTTGCAAGTTGAGCATCTGTTTCTGTTGGTAGGCAAGATCCCGGACTAACCGTTCACCACTTCCATACATAAGCCCGAATCAGTCATGAGTGATCGTACACATGACCGAAAGAGGCGCCTGGTGTACTCGCCCGGTCCAGCAACTACCTAAATTTCTTGTCATGTTTGAGATTTCTTTCACTCTTGCTCTGAGAATTTTTAATGGTTCATGACAACTGGCCACTCGTTTAAATCACATCCACACAATTATATTATGACAACCGCTTGTCTCGTGAGAGTCCAGTTATTTTTGTGCACATTTCATAAGGATTACTCCAACCTTGCCATGAGATTCGTGATGACCTGATATGGCCTCAGATGTTGTACCCTTAAAAGGTGGGTCTTAATTAAGACGAGCCTTCGGTCCTCTTTAAAGACCAGGTGCCTTTCTGCATGTCACCGATGCCAAACTTCCATTAATTCTCGAAATGAAGTTATAATGCTGCAGTAATGTAGTGGTTTATAATGAATTGCAACGTGTTCCCACTAATGAACAGTGGACCTTATTCACACCTTATCCTATTCCCAATCCGTTGGGCGATGTTATTCCTTTTCTTCATACACCTACACACTATGTAGTACCTACTATGAACACACACACACCACTTTTGAATTTAAGGATGGACTCCTCGAAGGTTACAGACGCTCCCTAAACAATTAGAGATGTCAGGCAGTGAAGTTCAGATATTCAAATACAGAAGATAGCTATGTACTTCGTATCATGAGAGGAGGTGCAGCACTATTGAAGATTCCAAAACAATGCCAATTCATGGTGAATGACTACAATCAACCATTTTCCGATTCTTGCCTCAGTCAGAGATAATTTTCTCCACCTAGTCTAATACTTCCTCTACACTAACATGTGGAGTCAAATCTTCTCATTGTAAATGGGACAGGACTGCTAACGATGCACTAGACGTTACGTGGACGCTTTCGAATATGATGTAGTACAAAATTTATTGGTAAATTTACTTTTCATCTTCACACTCATCCACATCCCTATCCGACACCTAACATGGCCACCTTTTGATTAATAAAGTGATCTGATGATAAAATCAGTCTTTCAGGAAGACTAGGCGACTACAGTGATCACCAACGGGTGGGTTATCACAGTATTAGAGAGATAAATGGGCTTTCTTCTGTCTCATCTTTTGCAATTTTTGCTGACATCAGCTGTCGGTAACGAAAGTTGCTGGATCTGTCATAGACCCCCCAGTTATTAACAAGGTGATTGTGGGTCGAATAAATTATATACGTTTTAATCAGCCACGGAAGTGAGTCCTGGGACAATCAAACAAACACAAATGTATGAATAAAATGAGGAAATAACCTTTATACAGAATGTATGTGTGCGTGTGGGTATTTGATATTCATGTGTCTGCAGTAACTGCAACATTGTGAACACCAAGTAACCCACAGAATACTTATATATATGTTAACCCACACAGGACGGGTGGTACAGCATGTGTACCGCGCATTCAAAAGCCCAGTTGCCGGGCGGCACAGTATTGTGCCAGCTATTCAATTGATTTAGGCCTAATAATTCGAACGCCCCGGCATTTGGACATTCTAGGTTAGAATTCCCCAGTCGGGAATGGGTTAATGTTATAATCTGTACTTTATTTTGTCTGCTTATTGGTGAAATCTTTACTTGTAGGTAAAAGGAAATTACAGTGGGCATTTCATTCATTCTATAATCATAAACTAGTGATAACTATAGACATATATTCCATACTTCATTAATAAGTGTCTCGCACCTAAAAGAAGTGCAATTCGCCAATGAGAAATCGCTGTGCAATACACTCACTAACTGTTCCATCTTTCTAAGTCTTCCGACACATACAAACATTGAGAGACGTAAAATTTGTTCAGAAAAGTGAGGTTCAGCAACTTCAACTTCATTATATTTCAAATAATCAACACTTTCAGTTATATAATATTTATCATTACAGATCAGCCAAGTCTATCTTTGCCTCTTGAAAAAAAATGCTGAATACAGATGGTGATATATGGTGGCAGAATTAATATGATTTAAATATTTTCTTTGAAAGCATAATCCAAGGGAAGTTATTCATCCTCTAAAAAAGGGAAAAAATATACTTTGATAAAGTACCCCATATATTAAATTATATAAAGAAGCTTAATCTCTTTTTGCAAGAATTGGCAATACCAGTATAATAAGATCTTCTGTTAACTTCTTGAAAAATAGTAATTCATTTATTTAGGAGAAGAAAAATCGAAGACTTCCTATAATTTTTATTACAAAAAGATTAATATTTTGAAGTAGATACATCCATATAAAACATTTAATGATCCTTAAAAGTGCACATTGTACTGTTATTCAATCCCTGCTCTTTAAATTCCAAAGGCTGAGTCAACACATGATAAAAAAAGAACACGCTAAAGATGATAACTTTATAAATAAGTCACTATTCTTCACAAGATTAATTACAGTAATGCAACCTGCATGCCATAAAAAGTAAATATAGGGTTTATGAGTTTATGTAATAGCTACATGCTAAGTAGTATGAAAATGGATTATATAAAAATAATACTCTAAGTTCAAAACTACTATTTACATATCCTTTCACCGTGCTCATTAACTTTAAAAAAAGACAAGAGAAAGAAAGAAAGAAAAAATGCAAGTGTTATAAATAGGAAGAGAAAACGTCTTCCCTAAATATCAGTAAAAGGTGATAAATAATGCATTAATATCATCTGGCCATATTATTGCAAAACAACGAAAAGCTTAGTCACTCTAACAATGCAATTACACTCAATTGCTTTTCCTTTCAATCATAAATCCACACAAGGACCTCTATTTTGATACCTATACATAACTCATTTGTTCCGTTTAGTTAGGAGAATAGGAAGAACAGAAAAGAAACAAAAATTCTAAATAAATGGAGAGATATCAACGTACCACCTTGTTTCTGGGTTTCCTTTGCCGTGGCTTGCCATTAAACCCAGACACTTTGACTGGTGGGGCGTGGAAGCCATAGGAGTTAGCAACCTGTTACCGAGAGATGTAAGAAATTCCATTAGAAACGGACAAAAAGTATTTTTAATCAATAAAGACAAGGAAGATCACATGTCTATAACACAAATGAGGACAGGGGTGATAACCCTCTCTCTCTATATATACACACACACACACACACACACACACACACACACACGCACACACACACACACACGCGCACACATGCACACACACACACGCACACACGCACGCACACACGCACACACGCACACACACACCAATTCATTAATATAAATACATTTTAATACTCCTCACCTTAACTGGATCAAGGTTCGTAACATTAAAGATGGACTTCAGGCTACTTGACTGATACGATCGTAGGTAAGCCCTGAAAGCCTTCTTTGCCTTGAGGGAAAGGCTTTCGTTCTCAGCCAACAACTCTTCCAGCTGAAGTACAAGATGTGTGTATCGTTAGTATCCTTGTCAATCATTACCATTCTCTTTTGGGATTGTCAACAGGGATTTTTGTACCCCTCTCCCCCATCAAGATTTCTTGCTAACCAACAGTAATTCTTGTGGCTTACAAGTGTCTCAACACCTTAAACAAGTATAGTATTACTTTATAGAGTATCTTCCCATCTGTGTCCATGGATCAAAGTGACTTTCTGCTAGGGTAACACCTAAGCTAACTTACTGCAATGGATTTACCAGCATACAGCAAAACAGAAAATGTAAACAAATTACAAAAGTATGGTGTAGCATTACTATGGAAAACTAGCCAAGATGGAACCAAAAACATTAAAATATATTCCTTAAGAATGCAAGGTGAAAAAATATTTTATATACTGATGCTATTCCCCAAGTAGTAATTAGGGGAAAAACTGGAATCTTCTGAGTTTTGTATGAGAGAAAGAAAGAAGGTAAAAACAAAAAATGTAATAAATCAAATATACACATCTCACCTTTAGATCTTCTACTTCATCCCAGGGAATATCCATGCGAGGAACGAAGACATTCTGCGACTTCATGTAGGTAATGAACATACTTTCTTCTGGCAGGACAAACAGAATGGCATTGCCGCTATCTCCAGCTCGAGCAGTTCTTCCAACTCGATGAATATACTCCCTGCGAAAGTGGATTTGCTGATATTAAAAAAAATATGCAAGAAAAGAGAGAATAAAAAAGGTTTTACAGAAAGAAAGAAAGAAAGAAAAAGAAGAAGAAGAAGAAGAAAGAAGAAGAAAAAAAATATAAAGAAAAAAATTCACTTTATAAAACAGTTTAGGCATTTGCACTGTACTTTTAACATGATGGAAAGAATTACCTATTTTCATCGTTCACAGGGTCTTCTTTGAGAAAAGGTTCACTACACCAAAATTACACTAAAAATACACTCACGCAGGCTCGGATGGAGGATCAAACTGTATAATCAAGTCAATGCCTCGAATGTCCCAACCTCTGGCAGCCACGTCTGTACACAACAATGTGCCTTTAGTGATGTTTTTGAAGTCGAAAAATCCATTGGTTCTTTGGTTTTGTGACTGCCTCCCCTATAGGAAGCAAAAAAAGTGAGTTACATTGCTATTAAAAGTAAAGAAAAAAAGTGTGTGTGTACAGTTAATTCACTATTTTCAAAAGCAAATCTATGCCATTCATGAGGCATCTACGTACTTTAGCCCTTCTGGGTCTTTAACACCTGGGCTTATATTTGCATAATGCTGCTCCGGTCAGATAGATAAATAACTCTTAATTAAAACAAAAAAGTGGTCCCACCTTGTGAAACATACATCACAGAAGGCATAAAAATAACAGGCATAAATTATCCCTATAGCAAAATCATGAAGGCCAGCATTAAAACAACAACAAACCCTCTTCTTTACACAAACTTACATGGAGGAGTGAAACAGGAACTCCAAAGTGATTAAGGAGGCAATGGTAATACTTGACATTCCAGCAGGAGTTGAAGAAAACCATGACTTTCTTGTTCTGATTCTCCCTTACAAATTTCAGGAGAACGGCAAACCTCTTCTCAATGGGACACTCCACATAAACTGTAACAAATTATATTTAGCATTGGGAAAATTACAACAAAAAGAAACAGCACATATTAACAATAATTTTACTAGGAACACAAATTTTATGATTTGTGGACAACTCATTAAATTAATCTGTTATTCCTGGATGCTAACTTTCAAACTCCATTTATATTTTGATTTAATTAAAGATATCTGTTTTTGGAAGCAAATCCCACATAATTACTTCAATTGGCTAAATATGGTCTAATACCTACTAATAACATTATCAATAACTGGACAATACTAGTCTACACTTTTTGAAAAAGGATTCATTCTGTGAGCTATGCAATTACACAGATTGCATCACGGCCTCTGCCAAAAGTGTCCTTTATGTTCATCACAAAAATCCTATTACCTGCTATAGTGGCCAATCACATACAGTCATAGTTCCCACCCCTCTCTTGTGAATGGAAAGTAATGTGTATCAATTTTCATACTATATGGCATATTTCATCCAGCCAGATCCTGTCCTTTCCCACTCCCCTAAATCCATTCATGGGCTACTTATTATTATACTTATATAGTGTACATAAATATGTTTTATACATCAAATTGTTGTGTTCTTGCTTTACATCTATTATATCTATTATTGTTTTCAAAATAGGGACAGAAATAATAACAGTAATAATGATAGCAATTTCCAACTTTACCCTGTTCTAAACCATCAGCTGTTGCTTCTTTTTTGTCAGAGTTGACGTCGACCTCTACAGGGTTATTCTTCAAGGCGAGTGCAGATAAAGCATTTGTCCTGGGGTCTTTAGTTGCGCTGAACAACACAGTCTGACGTTCACCTGTATCAAAAATGGAACACATTGCATTGGACAGACATACATATTGTTTAAGAAAATACATGCATAGTCTACAATACTATATAATATAGTCATGTACAGACCCCTCCACTTAGCCATACCAAAGTGTGTACTGACAGTTTTACCTTTTTACTGGAAACAAATGCCACTATTAAATGGATACATTTTGGATATAAGAGTTGAAACTGGCAACACTAAGGGATGAATGTAGAAGGGGAGAGGACTCTAGCTCTTAAGAGAGATACAGAACCTCATCATAAAAAACACAATTTCAATATTCCATAAAAACAAAACCCAAGAGACACAGACTCGGCAGCAGTTTCAAGATCTCCTTCAAATCTCTCTCGAATCCCACGTCAAGGAGTCGGTCTGCTTCATCGAGGATGAGGCATGCCAAGTTGTTGAATGTGAAGTTTGCAGTATTTCTGAGGTGATCCAATAACCTTCCTGGCGTAGCGACTATAATATTCACACCTGGAAAATTTTAATGAGTATGAACAGCAAAGAACCATTTGAGGTCAGTATATATATATATATATATATATATATATATATATATATATATATATATATATATATATATATATATATTTATATATTTATATGTATCTTCTTTTTTCTTTTTCTTTTTAAGTTTGATTTCTTTCTGGACTGACCATATGAAAGTAAATACTAATCGGAGCTTGAGGATCTATCCCATACATTATTTCTATTTTACTTAAAAATAATGATAGATTAACTCTTAAAAATAGCACAGGTAAAAATACATCAATGACATTATCTCAAACGAAAAGATGATTATAGCGTACAAGCCAAAAAGAAAAACTCAACGTTAAATTGGCCTATCAATCAACTAAGATAATTTCAAAATAAAGTTTCATTTCTTTTAGATAAATGAATTCTTATGAAAGGGACATAACTCTATAAAATACCTGAAGCATCATGAGAGCTTACCTCGACATAACTTCGCAGCTTCAGCATTCATGTTTGTGCCTCCCATGATTAACGCAATTGTTTGTGAGTGTTCCTTTGCGAAGGGCAGCAGAACATTACATGTTTGCATAGATAACTCACGTGTTGGGGAGAGGACAATCACTCCAGTACCTAAAGGAGGAGTTATCCTGTTATTCTATGTTCCATAGTTTAATAATAACTCTGCATTATAGCATGATGAAAAATGTATACAAATAACAAATCTTCAATACCAAGATTATTCTAATCTAACAAAAGACCTTGATTAGACATTCTCTTTTAAAATTATGACAAAATATACTACTTCTTTCAGAAGTAAAAATCATCTAAATTAAACATTCTGAAAAAATAACTTCTTTCAAGTTAACATCTCTAATATACATTCTTTCAAAATCCTGTACTACATGTACTACTTCTTTCAAGTATTCCATCTTAACCTCAGTTTCTTCCACAAGCTAAAACATTTGAACCACATGGCACAATCTTCACAACTCACCTTTACTGGGCGTGAACTTCAACTTGCTCAATAACTCTACTGCCGGGATAGCGAAGGCTAAGGTCTTTCCCGATCCAGTCTTGGCTGTTCCTCGCAGGTCGCATCCCTCAAGGAGCTTGGGGATCGACTTTGCTTGAATCTCGGTCATCTCCGTAAAGCCCATACTCTGGATGACTCTCATTGTTTTTTGGGATACATTTTTCTGAATGTGCTTGAATGATCTCTCGGAGTTTCCAAAATTGAAGGGACCGGGAGCTTTTGGGGAGGGAGGGGGGGATATTGTCAATATGGGCTCTTCTACAAATATATAGAT
The DNA here is from genome assembly GCA_017312705.2 of Penaeus japonicus. NCBI lineage: Eukaryota > Metazoa > Arthropoda > Malacostraca > Decapoda > Penaeidae > Penaeus > Penaeus japonicus. The sequence goes on along the minus strand of BOPN01007743.1, from coordinate 44,007 downwards.
CAATATAAATCCTAATATAGCATTCAGTTCATTCAAAACAATAGATTTATAGATATATGACAACCACTTATTTGCTTTTGGATACTCACTCTTAATATCTTCTTTTTGATTCCTCCCTTTCTGCATTTCATTTTCCTCAATCACCATTCCTTGCATTACTTTATTATTAGGTCCTTTCCCAGACTTCTTTGGCCTTGTCCTCTTTTTCTTGTCTAGTTATAAAAAAGAAAGAAAGAAAGAAAGAAAGAAAGAAAGAAAGAAAGAAAGAAAGAAAGAAAGAAAGAAAGAAAGAAAGAAAGAAAGAAAGAAAAAAATCTACATGAGGTCTACGTAAAATCTACACATACAATATCTGCATCATCAAATATTTCTTATAATCTAGGACCCTCTACTTCAGTGTAGAGGCTTAGCTTAATATGATATGCAAATTAGAGGCTGATTGATTATATTTGAATACTCACTCTTCACAACAGATTCTTCCTGTTTTCCTGTTGCCACATTTGTCTTTTCACCTGCATTACTGTTCTCAGTCTTTTTCTTAACATTTGCTATTTGTTGCATTTCAGTATTCATTTGTCTCACTTCAGCATTACCTTCTGCACGGGTCATTCTTTGCCTCCTTCTCCTACTCTTCTCTTCAAGTCAAATGAACAGAAAGGAAAAAAGGTCATATTAGCATACATTGTAAAGCAGTTATTATTATTATGCACACAATAAACAATAAAACAATAACGTGACTGCGTTTGGATGCTCACTCTTATCAACTGCTTCTTTTCCCGCATCCACGTTCATCTTTCCGGCTGCACCGCTTTTCTTCCCGTCCTGGAGTTCCATTTCCCTAACACCAGCCCCTTCAAGGGTTTCCTTTGGCTGCTTCAACTTTTCTAGATAGGAATACAAATATCTTGCATTAAAGAATAGAAGCTTGATACTTCACACTATATGAAACAATGTCTGGCTCAAGTCTAAGGTATGGAAGTCTTTCTTTTCTCTTCTATGGAGTTTGAAACAGAACGAAACTCTAATCATAACGCATTCATCACTTACTATTATCTGGTTGCTGGTCTTTCCCATTTTCAGCAGGACGTTTCTTGGGGGATGGGTGACCCTCGGCAACTTTTTCAGCCTTATCCTGAGGCAAAACTTCCTTTAATGCTAGTGGTGCATGAAAATAAACAAGAGAAACTATTACTCAAACCACAAATTAACCCTTTCCCGACGGGGCACTTGCTACGCGAAGACCCCTATGCCGGGCAATTGCAATATTGCATTGAAATCGTCACACTGGCTTGACGCCCCGGCATCAGGAGTTTGGCTGTGTCACACGAGTGTGACGCACCGTCGTCATAGGGTTAAGTTTTGAAGTTTCCACCTTACATTGTAAGCTAATACTGGTGTGGTGAAGTTACAGGAAAAGTTTACCAAGATACTAATACCTTACTATTCAATAGAACTAGTCACTGGGTATTTATAACAATATAAAATAAAATGGCATCACACCCAAAAATTAATGAAGCAAAGGTTTGTGACTAGGTTAATGCAGAAACTGATGGCAAAAAGTTGTGCTGAAGATATTTATTGGTTCTTATCTCCTGAGATGAGATAATCTTGTTCAAAGAAATTTGTTCTGACCCAAAATTATTTTACCAAACTGTTTATACATATATCTAAAAGTATATAGCTTTAGTTTGGACTCCTATATCTTACTTTAAATAAATAAATGATATTTGGGTTATACATGCTTTTCAAAAAGTTTTTTTTCTTATAATTGTATAACCTGCATTCAATCCAAGTCCAATTGAGACCTACTGAAATTTGTGATGGATGACTTCACATGTGAAGCTAATATTAGCTGATATCCCTTCAATGACTTGGTGATTTCTGTGGCTTCATCAAATAAGAAAAGTCTTATCTTGCACAAGTATAAGTGTGGAGGTTTGTTGGCTTTTCCGGGGTACTGAAGGAACAGAGTCACTGTAGGTGTATCAGTAAGTTTGACATTAAAATTTCAAGTTTCAATTGGACTTAGATATAATCTTGGATATAGAATTTCTAAGAAATTTTCTTTCAATTTAAATGTAATCATTAGAGTCACAGTAGGTATATCACATTGGAAATGATTGAAAAGTAAAGAAAAAAAGAAAGAGAGTAATAAACTAATCTGCAAAAGAAATCAATGTACAAAGTCATCGTCTCTTACATGTGTTTTGAGTTATCCATATACCCACATTGCTACCATCAGTGTTAGCTACATTATAATTCAGAAAAAACCTTCACACTGTTAATGCTTATGAATCCAATACCAATGGATTTCTTAAAGGATATCATGGTCTTCACAATTCATACTCAGACCTCCACCATGAATATTCTGGCAATATTGAGCTGGGACTGGTTCTTTCTTTGATGATAAAAGCACAATGGATGTCTCAAAGCCCTATCTTTCCAGAAAATACATGGCGAAGATATGTTAACCATAACTCGAGCGCAGTTTGCAATCTTGCTAAACTCTGGTAACTATACGCACTGAACTACGTGGTCTCATACAACCTTAATACGTAGTATATCATATAAGGTGGTTACAGAAGGCTATGCCCCAATATCTTGCAAATAAGTCTATACCTTTGTATATGAACATAATGTTTTGTTACTAGATTTTAGGTAATTGTTCAGAATAGGACCACATAAGCTGACACTGGCCGGTTTGATGTGCTCTGGTAAAGGTTAACAATCCCCCCCCCCCACTCCCCATGTATATTTGGCAAAATAGAGCTTGCTAATTCTTATTTGACAATAAACTCTAACTTGACAGAATATACATGGTGGTTTGTTTGTTTTTGTCATAGTGCAAAACACAGGTGTCACAGCATTCCTCAATTTAGGTGAGCGACAATAATTTTACCTTATACTAAATATTAATCTTTTTCTCCGTCTTTGTATTTTTTAGATATTGACCAGACAAAAATTTCCATAATGTATTTAATACCCTTCCCTTCTCTTGGTGCCCCTATAATCCCTCAAGTTTATTTCCATAGACAAAAACTACTATAAGCAGACAATGCACATGAAACTTATTATCCAGGGGCTGGATTCACTAACATACGATGGTAAGGCATTTACCAGCTGTCAACTACCAGAGCGTTTACCAGTCATGGCAAAGTGGGATTCATCAAGCGATGATAAGTCGCCTGGTAAGGGTAAATAGACTTTATCACCGTAATTTGATGGTAACTCTGGTAAATCGATTCCGCCAATCAGCGAGCGCCTTACATAATTTTTTAGGCTCCTTTGACCAATCCCGTAACATGTAAACAAAACCTGATCCAACAGCGAGACTTTTTTGTTTCAAGAAATGATAAAGATTTCTTCTGTGTTAAATTATTTCTATATAAATTAATTTCCTAGAAAGCATATTCTATTGCATGATCTTATGGATCATATATAACGTAATGGTTTTCAAAAACATACTCTTTTTTTAGATTGCAGTCGAAAGAAAAACAATGGCTCCACGCAATGGTGGTGTTATTTGTATCAACGTTTTCCAAAAAGAAATGCCAATCAAACCCTAAGATTATGAATAATTGTATCTAAATTAATGCAAACACAAAAATAATTTATATATTTATATGTTTACTGTTTTTTCAGCTGAATGTTATTAAAACAAAATGTTTGAATTTGTCAAATTATTAATTCCATGTATTATTTTCAGTTATTGTAGGCCTATGACGAAGCTGCATGAACATTCTCGCTTATTTCCTGTGAATCTTATTGATTTTTGTCATATTCATATGAAAATGAACAGTTGCCATCACTCTGATCATAATAAGTGTACATGCAAACTAAAGTGTCGCCTTAAATGTTGATTTTTTGCTGAGATAAAGCGAGATGAGAGAGTCATCGCTGTAGTTGCCAGTGGACATACCAGTGCTCCAACCACTGGTAAATTTAGCATTGTATTCTATCATGGTAAGTTGTTCATGAATACCGATGCGGTCTTTTTACCATCATAATTGTAGTTACCAGCGTATTTATCATGGTAAGTGCGTTAGTGAATCCGGCCCCAGAACAGGACTGCAGCTAATGTCGTCATTGCCTTCGTCCAAAGACTTCCATAATTACCTCTTCCCTTTATGTAGATTATTTTCTTGTATTTAATAATATTTTGCTTGTTCTACATAACTTTGGGTATTATTGGATAATGATGCAACCACCCGTAGTGAAAAAACAAACCTTTCGGCATGACGTACCTTTAATCATGACATAACACCGTAAAACCCTTTTCTTCCGCGAAAGGTTTCCGATGGAAATGAGTAGCGAAAATGTACAAAGCACAACGAAAACTACAGAAAAATATTGTGTCGTGCCTAGAAGGTTGGTTGCGTCTTTATCCAAATTTACCTAACTTTGAACCCATTATATTAGGGGTTCTTAATAGGGTTCACATTACTGTTTTTTATTCATCTCCTCATAGTTGTATTGAGGACAATTACTTAAACCCATTTATAGCAATACTGTTAGTGTCTGTGAAGCTTTATAGAATAATTTCCACTAGGATACTTAATTTCATTTTAAGCTTTCTTAATATTTTTTTCCCCCTTGTACTTGCAGATATAACTATATCTATTTGAAGCACGAAACAATAGTGGGATATTGTGTCTTTTAACAAGACAAATGACAAAAAGAAGTATGTTGTATTTACATTCTTTTACAGGAAGTCTACTATAAATCGGTATATTTGTTTTTAGATACTGTTTATTAGTTTTACACCTCTATTATAACACTGACGTATATATTTGCACTGCCTTAATCAGCATTTCAGTTCTACAATAAAAACAACCCTAAACTTTCTATTTCCAAAAAGAGAGAGAGAGAAAAAAAAAAAAAAAAAAAACACATACTCAAGTCCTTCTCTCCAACAACTCCTTTCTCTCCCTGTTTTCTCTTCTGGGTCTTATTATTCCTCCTCCCTCCTTTCTCTGGTGTCTTCTTCCCTATATTCCCTTTAATCTTCGTTATCATGGCAGTATCAGTAGACAGTTAAACAGGAGAGTCTCTCGCGCTCCACCGTGTCACCTTCACGTGGGTGCTTTGAGCGCTAGGTTTGGGTCTGGAATGTGCTAGTTGCGCTAGGGATGTGCTTGAGCTTCAAGTTATAGATTGATGTGGGATTCAGGTGGGATTATTTTCGACGTTAGTATCTCTCGTGTTGGTTTGGAAATGATGGATTGGTTAGTATGATGTGTGTATGGTGGTGGGATGGTGTGGTGTAGTGTAGCGAGTTTTCGCTTATTAATTGTGGTTGGGAACGGGTATTAAACATGTCACGGTATTTGTGTAGTTGTACTATTACAAAGACATTTATCAAGTAACTTCGTTAATTGCTTCGAGGCGCTATTAACACATCATACATATCATGCATTAGATAAGAAAAGAAAAGAGAGAAACAAAGAACGCTAGCCATAGGATAATAGTGAAACAGGCGATGATGCAATTGCCAGGCACCACAGTATGGACATATACGAAAGATAAGAAAGCTTCCAAAAGGGCTGTGAGCACCAACGATCAGCTGCTAGTGTGATATCTGAACAATAGATGGCGTTGTGTCCAAGTTGTGTCGTCTGTTTACTCTTATGAAACTTCACTTTTTATTCAAAATGGTCTCAAAGGGTATACCATGTGTCGTGTGCCATGTCACAAAACATGAACGGCCAGAATTGGTTTTTCACACATTTCCGAAGAACAAGAAAAGGTGTATTATTTAGTAATTGACGATTAATAAAGAGATATATCATGTCATATAACTTTTCGCAATTTTAGGTCCATGGCATGGTGAGAGTTCTTATTTTTACAAAGTGCATATTTTGCAGAGCCCTTGAGTGGGTTAATGCCTTGAGACATGAGCCGCTCAGAGAGAGAGAGAAAAAAAAAAACATCAACCAAATAATTAGAGGCAGTCAAATATGCCCAGTTTTTTTTTTTTTCTTTTTTTTTTCTCTCCTTTTTCTAATAATGTACCACGTACGCATATAGGCCTATATATTATCTATATATATATATATATATATTTTTTTTTTTTAAATATTTGCAAGCATTAGTACGTTGTTACACTTTTTACATTGTTTTTGCATGTATTCACATACAGTATTGTGGCAAGTTTGTTTTATACTATCTGGTTTGATTTGCAATACAATGACATATTGTGATGATTTGGTTATGCTTTCTAATATGTTCAATTTACAAGCATGCTCATATTGAACTATCTCTAAAGATTGGTTTTCCTTGAAATAAAGAAATGCTCCGCATAAATGTGTTTTGTATAACATTTCTTTAATATTTAAGAGAGCAAAAAAAATTAATATGTTACAGAAAAAATACAAACTAATAGGAAATGTGGATAAGGGCTATTTGTACTGACATTGTTAATAACAAAAATATCTATAATAACAGAATAGTTTTGAATATTATGCATATTGTTTTATAATTTAATATCAATATGAAAATATACATGTG